>PVJS01016166.1:0-37860 GCA_004027185.1 Glis glis
GAAGAAGAAGAAGAAGAAGAAGAAGAAGAAGAAGAAGAAGAAAGGAGAAATTTCTGTGTCCATTTCCAAATGAGGAAACTGAGGCTCAGGGAGCTGAGGTGACTATTTTATGGTTGTGCAAGTAGCTTGCAAGTGCTGAGGGCCTTGCTCTGTTGCTAAGGCTGTCCTCAAACCTGTGATCCTCCTGTCTCAGCCTCCCAAGTACTGGGATTGTAGGTGTGTACCACCACTCCTGGCAAGTTTAGATATCTCTAACTCCAGAGTGACCCAGGCATGTTTTAACAGCTAGAGATCAGATCGAGTGTTCCAAAAGCCATCATGTGATGATAAATAAAGATGATTGCACGTGGAAATGCTCAGGGAACAGCCCGGATGCTCATGGTTTTGTGAAAAGGAGGATAAACCTGGCTGCTTATTGTGTACTAGGGACTGTGCTAAGCACTGTGAGCATATTATTTCACCGAATTCTTATGATAGTCTTGTAAAATATTATAATGTCTATTTTACATGTATAAAATTATAGGCTTTGAAAGGCTAAGAGCTTTTGTGTGGTGGTTCTAGTTTGGACCTGGAATGTCCCCCAAAGGCTCCCAGGTTGACGGTTTGGTCCCAGCTGGTGGTGGTGCTGGGAGGCAATGCTTAGGAGGTGGGCCAGAGCTGGAGGAAGTAGGTCAAGATCACTGGGGGTGTCCTTGAATGCTACAGCTGTCCCTGGCCCCTTCCTCTCTCTCAGTCTCTGCTTCCCAAACCAAGAGGTGAGTGGCTTTGCTCCACCATGAGCTCCTAACCACGATGTGGTGTCTTACGACAAGCCACAGCATTGGGGTCGATTGCTCTGTAACGAGTGCTCCAAAACCCAGTAACCACTGATGGTACTCAAGACTAAGGGTCATGGGTCCGGGCAGAGATTGCTGGGTACTGGTTGAGGGAGGTGTCTTGGTGGCAGTCAGCTGGCTCATGGTCTGCCTGGAGGGTCCAGGGTGGTCAGCATGTGGTCTACCCGGAGGGTCTACTGGGGCTGGCTTCATAGCGCCTCGGTGTAGCCTCTCCAGCATGGCTGTCTTGGGAGAGTTGGATTTGGGACATTTCGGCTCAGGGTGTCCAGAGAGTGTCCCAGGAGACAGCTGTGGCTGCTACCAGTCTTTCGTCGGCATCCCTCCTGCTGTGATCCATTGGTGAAGTTGTTTTAGAGGCTCAGGAGTTGGGGACATAGACCCCGCTGCTCAGTAAGAGATGTACCAAAGATGTACCAAAGCCGTGGGCACTTTTGGCTCAGGGCTCTTGCCCAAGATTCCTTATGTAGAAAGTGGGAGGAGCATGCTTTGAACTTGGGACTCAGCTCCAGAAGCACACGGAGTGCCCAGCGTCCACGTAGCAAGACCACTGCAGCTGGACCACTGGAGGGGCTGCTGCCGTTTACTGTTGAGGACAGCCCAAATCCACCACAATGCCGTGGGCAGGGCTTCCTGACTCCTGGTCTACCGAGAATTGAACCCTGGGACCTGGACAGCGCCCTCCTCAAAATCACCCTGCTTCTGAGCAGCTCCACTTGATTTTTTTCTGCAACCCATGTTTTTCTATGCTGCCCACTCTCTGACTCTAGAGCTTCAAGGAATTCTGTTTACACCAGTGTCAACAGCCCAGAGAAGCCGGGTGAGGTGGTACATGCCTATAATTCCAGTACTTGGGAGGCTGAGTCAGGAGGATTGCAGATTCGAGGCCAGTCTCAGCAACTTAGTGAGACCCTCAGCAACTAAGCAAGACCCTGTTTCCAAATAAAAGAGAAAAAGGCCTGGGGGTGTAGCTTGGAGGTAGAATGGCCCCTGGGTTCAATCCCCAGCACCAAAAACTAAAATAAAAACAACCCAGAGATTGGGTCAGTTCAAGCAGAGAGTTGCCTCAATCTAATGAAGAATCCCTGTCCCGGTGACTGGTCCCTTTGTCCAGGGTTTAGAGGAGATGGAAAGCCAAACATTTCCTGTTGTCCCAACATGTACCATCAGGACGCAAGTTGTAAACAAAGATATGCTGGAGTTCTCTTCCACTTGAAAGAGCGCCCACAACCCAGGGCTCGGATACCTCCTTAGGACTCTCTATTGGAACGAACCAGTGCTGCCATTACCAAGATCCAGTAGTAGTCAGAGGCAGCAGAGCAGAGGGGATTCAGGGAGAGCGTCAAGACTGAGGAGGCGGGGTCAGGCTCACCCCAACATCAACCTGAGGCAAAGCCGCGCTCCACGGGGACCTCGTGTAGACACTGGAAACCAGCAGCCAACCAGGGACCCCGGCCACTCACGCCCCCTCTCTGATGATCTTCCCTCCGGGCTTATTTGAGCAGGGAGAGAGGGACAGGGATGAGGGAGGACAGTGACGCCCTGAGTTTCCTTGGGGTTCAGAGGAGCCGGGGTTGAGTCCTGCGGCTGGTGCAGTCAAGGAGCCCAGCTTCAAGGTGCAGGGACCTCAGCCTCCAGAGCCAGTGGGCTTGCCAGTAGAATCCCATCGCCAGAGAGTCTGGAAGAGGTGGCATGGGAGATTTTCCAGCAGAGGACTGCAGATCTGGGGCGAGGTGGTGCTGTGGTATAGAGTTCTTCTCCATATACAGCCTGATTACACGTCCCAACCCCCGGACATGATAGAGGGCCCCGGGGCTCAGCTGCAGTTGGCAGAAGGTGAGGTGAAGCCGCCCACTCTGCAGCTGGGTCTGACCCATAAGAACCTCCACCCGTGTTCTCCCCCTGTTGGTTGGTTCGGATGAAGATGACCGTGAGGATGTGGGGAGCAATGTGTTGAAGATGGCAGAGCCCCTCCCGACCTCGGGCCCTGCATGATCGCGTGGAGGAGGGCTGCCGTCCAGCGCATCCTCCCGCCTGCGACTCTTATATCAGCAAGAAATGAATGTCCATCACGGTGAATCATTACACATTTCCTTCTGTTTATTACTACAGCTTAGACATCCCTGACAGATACAGGAGGCCTTCACCCTTGGGTCTCCCCCAAGCCCACCTGTACCCACGAAGGTGCCAGCCATTTGGACACCTTTCGTGCAGAGGATGCCCCTGGCTGTGGGAATTAGCCTGGGGGTGGGCACTGAGAGCAGACGGTTTGAATATGCCTGGTGCATATTCAAGTGGAAAGGATTCTACCTTCTTCCAAATCCATCTTCTTAGACCAAACAGCAAAGCTCTTAGAGTCAGGAAACCGAAGGGGAACATGGGGGAGAAATAAGAGTCTATGTGTTCTCGCCACCTAAGCCCTCTGGCTGCAGCCTGGCCAGCGCGGTGTGGGTGGAGCTGGACCTTGGATCGCATCCCATCAGCCAGATGGGATGGGCTGGGATTCTCAGGTCTGAGAGCGGCTGGGTCTCTATCTGGACCTAGACATCCTGGGATGTCCTCACAGCACCACAAAGGGACCCAAGACTGCAGGAGTCCTCGGTGGAAGAGAAAACCTCCTTGTGTGCATCGTTCATGCGGGACGCTGGTGTCAGACCATTCTGGAAGCTGGTTCTGTCAAAGCACAGAGGGGCTGCGGCCTGGTGAAATAGACACAGGGCATGGAGATTTAACGTTTTCATTTGAATGACCATCAACAGAAGAAGGCACCTGAGTAATGCGCTCCTGGGCCCTACCTGGACTGTCGGCAGAGGCAGCAGAGTGACTTTGCAGCTGAGGGGTCTTGTTCAGCACCATGTTGTCCTTTGCTGATGGGGAGAGAAATCCAAGGCTGGCAGGACAGGGCAGGAGAAGGGATGTGCTCATTCCCCATTCCTGCCTGCAGGGCCAGTTGCAGCAGCATTGGCTGAGCCAAGGAGACCCAAATGTGAGTCCTGGGAAGGGAGGGAGAGGCAGAGGACTCACGTCAGTCAACGAGATGGGATGGGATATGTTCAGCCAGGAAACAGTCAACAGTTTCTGCAAATGTGGATTTTTGGAGGGGGGCATTGTGTAGAGAGCAGTGTCCGGCATCGAAGGAAGTGCGTTGGGTTCACAGCTTCAATATTTGTCAGAGGAGTAATTAAACCTCTTCAATCCTTATCTGGGCCCCTTTAGAGTGAGCTCCATCCATCGCAGGAGCTAATGAATTCTTTTTTTTCCCCCTTTGGTACTGGGGATTGAACCCAGGGGTATTTTACCTCTGAGCCACCCCCCCCCCAGCCCTACTTTATTTTTTTTGTTTTGAAACAGGATCTCACTAGGTTGCTGAGAGTCTCACTACTTGCTGAGGTTGTTCTCAAACCTGCAATCCTCCTGTCTTAGCCTCCCAAGTACTGGGATTACAGGCATGCACCACCACGCCTGGCAGGAGCTAATGAATTCTTTTGTGCATTCCAGCCCTTTTGCATCTGTTTCTATCCAAAAGAGACCTGTCCACCATGACTCAGCACAAGCTAGAGAGGGGCACCTGAGCTGTCCAGCACGGAGGGCACAGGTGACAGAGAGCCCAGTGCAGAGCCTCAGGGCCCCGGGCAGTGTTTGGGCATCTCAGATACAGGTGCAGAGGAGCCAGGTGCCCGTGGCTGAAATCTGACCTCCCCTCCGTCCCTAAGCTCAGCCCTGCAGTCTGTGGGTTTGTGGGAATCTCCATCATGCCTGCTGGGGTCTCGAGGGCAGCTTTGGCATCTTACCTGGCTTCAGACCCCACTTCTGACCCTCCCCGCTGTGGCCTCAGGAAAGGTGATTCGCATCTCCAGACTCAGTTTCCCCATCTGAGTGGCACAGGAGCGGGCTGTGAAGGCGGAGGCGAGAGTTGAAAAGGAGCGTGGGCATGGAGTTCCTAGCATGAGTGAGGAGGAGAGCCTTCCTGTCGGGATTTCAAACACACAGGGAGAGGCTGAAGGAGAGGCCTGGGAAATGATTAAAGGAACGGGAAATCGCCGGAACAAAGCTTTCCAGCACGTCCTGCTGGGAGTCCCTTCGGTGTCCTGTGCTGGTCCCAGAATGGCCCACCTCAAACAGGGCTCTAATCATAGGAGCCCCCCGCTGGAAACACTCTGATGGCTGCTGCGCCCGCAGATGAAAGCGGAGCACCGGCGCCTGGCCCCGGCGGCCCTTAAAGAGCCCTCGCGTGTCCAGCTGGGCTCCGCGCGGTCCATGCCACCCTGCTCTCCAGCCACAGTGGGCACAGAGGAGCCCTGAGTTCTGGGGCTCACATTCCCAAATATGCACATTCAAGAAATGCGCATGGGCACTGAGTCCTGAGTCTAGCCTAATGATGACTCTAAAGTACATCACGAACGCAGTCTAGAGAAGGTTCTGGCTACCCAGAGGATCCTGGTAAATTTTACCCTTTACCTTTCATGTATATACCCAATATGTAGAAGTATAAATCATCAGTAAAATATGGGTTTTCTCCAGTTGTCCACAAGCCCCGCTACTCTCTATGGCATTACAGCAGGCTTTACATTCTATAGTACGCCACAGTATATAAATGGGCGAGGAAGTTCTTTTTAGTTTCCTCTTCCATGAATGAAGAAAAAAAATAGCCAACATGTCTCTTATTAACATGAATGCAGTGAAAAGCTTTATTTTCTATCATGTTTTAAATATATGTTTAATTTTATAAATGGGCATAGTCTCCATGTAAAAATTTCAAACATAGCCAGGTGTGGTGCATGCCTGTAATCCCAGTACTTGGGGGGCCGAGACAGGAGGATCACAGGTTCAAGGTCAGCCCTAACAGCTTAGTAAGACTCTCAGCAACTGAGAAAGACCCTGTTTCAAAATAAAAAGATAAAAAAGGCCTGGGGGGGTGAAGCTTGGTGGTAGAATGCCCCTGGGTTCAATCCCCAGGACCAAAAAAAAAAAAAATTCAAACATTTTAGGAAAAACAGAAATCTCCCCCATGACTGTCCTTAACACATCCAATTACAGTCAAGTTCTGGGCTCCTCCTAGAGGGAAAGCTGTTGTCAGTTTGGTGTATATCCTTCAAGATATTTTTCAGACATACATCTGTGTGTGTGTGTGTGTGTGTGTGTGTGTATGTGTGTGTATGGGGAGTGCATAATGCACATATATTTTAGGGTTATTTTTGGGAATTGGTACCATCTTCTGTGTACCATCATGCATCTTTTTTTTTCATTAGCACTATGTGCTGTAGAGGTTTTACCATCAGGACATGAGGATCCTCCCCATGAGACACAATATTTTATAATACGATGCATCATAATTGACTCAGCTTAAAGGATCATAAACTGGAAGTCCAGTCGCCACATCTGGACTACTTATGTGTTTTGCTTGGCTAGATCCATATTTTACTGTTAAAAATCAAATGCAAATGGCTTTTGGTGGGGTAGGAAATCTCTAGTTGCCCCTATACTCCACTACTCCCAACTGTCTTACTCCCATTGACGCTTGAGTATGCCAACCCTGTATTTTATCCCCTGTAGTTTTTTTAATGTATTGCTATCACGAGCAATGTTGCAATAATTCCTTGTGTATATGCTTGTCTGTTCGTGTGTATTTAAGGTAGATGCAAGAAGCAGGGGTTACCTAACGTGGGAGGGGGTTAGATAAATACACAAAAGTTAGGATGCACACACACAAGGTTGGGAAGTGGAGGAAATCGGAGTGTTTGGCTGAGGACTGTGCTGACCACGCGCTGTGTAAAGCAAGAACTCTGCTTGAGATCTGAAGCAGCTGAATGTCAGACCTGACTCTCACAGACTCTTGTTGGCTCTCAGCAGGGAAAAGCACACATGTACATGCACACACACACACGTGCACACACACATGTGCGCGCACACACACACACACACACACACACACACATACACACACGCATGCACACACGAGGTTTTGCAGCCAAGAGATCATCTTGCACTCTAGGGATGTGGCTGATGACTAGAATATCAGCTGCCCCTGAAAGGGCTCCAGAAGAGAAAGAGAAGAGACTGCAGGCTCCGGCCTCTGACAGTTGTCATGCCGGGCAGTATTGTTCCAGGGCCAGCCCCTGGATTCTCGACTTGTTATGCCTTCGGCCATGGCTGCTGGACTCTCTTGGCTGAGGTCAGTCTGAAGCTGACCTCAGGTTTAGAAGCCTAATGATGCATGAAATCTTCTCTGTGGGCAGCCAGCACAGCCTGAGCCCCATCCAGGGCTAATGGCTCAGGGGAGGGCCGGCCTGATGGCTTGGGAGGGTGCGTGGGAGAGATGGTGCTGGGGCTGAGCCTGTGGAAGCCGCAGGGGCAGGCCAGCTAGCTCAGGAAGCCACCAGCTTAAGCCCTTGTTGGAATCACAGCTGTGAGTTGGTATCGATCTATACTTTAGATACCTTGGTCTGGCTTAGCAAAATACTGTAGGCTGGTGGCTTGAACTGTGGGAACTTATTGTTCCCGGTCTGGAGGCTGGAAGTCCAGGATCAAGGGGCCAGCTGAGTTGGTGTCTGGTGAGGGCTCTCATCTTGGGTTGCAGGTGGTCACCTCTTTTCCTTGGTGTACAGAGGGAGGGAGCAAGCCCTCTGGCATCTCTTACCATGTGGGCACCAATCCCACCATGTGGTCTCATCTAAACATAAGTATTTCCAAAGGCTCCATCTTCAAATGCCATAATACTGGGGGTTCAGGCTTCAACATATGAATAAGGAAGATACCATTCAATGCACAGCGGTCCTATTTTCTTCTATTTTTCCTTTTTTTTTTTTTTGCAATACTGGGGATTGAACCCAGGGACATTCTACTTCCAAGATATACCCCCAGCCCTATTTTTTATTGTTTATTTTGAAACAGGGTCTCACTAAGTTGTGGAGTACCTCACTAAGTAGCTGAGGCTGGCCACAAACATGGATCCTCAGGTCTCAGCCTCCCATGTACTGGGATTACAAGCATGCGCCACCATGCCCGGCTCCAGTCCTATTTTCTGATAGGAAAATCTGGCTGAGTTTACCCAAGTCAACCACACATGTGAGGGAAGAGGGCAAGGTAGGAAGCTCCTTCCTGGGCATATGTGAACAGTGGTTGGTATCTACATCAAACCCACTGATATACAGTGGGCTCAGAGGCAGGAGCCGGAATCTGTATGCCTTTATCCTGAGATTAAATCTAATTTCCTCCACTTAATAACTTTCTAATCTTGGAAAAGTTGCCTAACTTTTCTAAGCCCTAATATTCTCATCGATGATAAGGGATAATAAAAAATTGTTCTGGGGATTAAATGAGACCAAAAAAATGGAAAGAACTTGGCACAGTGCCCGGCACAAGTCTTCCTTTCACAATATTTGGAGGCATTTTGCAAACACGAGGCTGCTGTTGTTGCTATCGTCATAACTTCTCATAACGGTGACTTGAAACTGTAAGAGGAAAAAAAATATCTCAGAAATGTCTTCGATGGCTTTGCCTTCCCAGTGTTTGTGTAATCATTATCGCTGCAGGGGCCTTGCGCCCAGCCCTCCCCCTCCCCCACCTCTTTTCCTGGCAAGATTGATATAATGTGTTGAAAATATTAATTATCCTCTTCACCTTATAAACAGGACTGGAAAAACAAACCTCATTGCCTTGCTTGGTAGAAGGAAAAGTGTGTGTGTGTGTGTGTGTGTGTGTGTGTGTGTGTACTTGCGCATGCATGTGTGAGTTGTCCCCTTGGGTCATAACAAATTATTGATGCCAGCTCCTTTAAAAAGACAATTAATCCAATTACCTTTTGGCAGAATCAATGTTAATGTCTTTTTTTTTTCCTTTAACTTGCAGGTGTCGGCAAGTCTGGCTGCCAGCAGAGCTGAGGTAGGAGCCATGATGGTTTTGCTGACTTTCTGGACATTTTGAGAGGGTTTGCTTCTGTGGCGGAGTGAGATGAGTATTCTAGCCACGATTCCTCTGTGGGTGAGCTCCCAGGGTTTGAGAGGGGTCTGTTGTCGATGGACGGAGCGCTTTCCGTGGTCCTGGGTTTGGCGTGGACCAGGCCTCTCATGCTATTCCTCATGAAGCATGCTCTGAGCAGTTTCTAAAGATGGTCGGGGACTTCAAAGCTTGTATCCCTCTTCTTCTTTCCCTGCTGGGTTTCCGAGGTATGAGTGAGCTGTGACTGATGCTGACAACACAGGGAAATAATAAAAAAAGAAGTTGGTAAGAAGTCACCAGCAAGCTGCCCACCCTTTGGAATTGTCCATGATGCAGTGGCTGCCTCCAAAATAACCCAGCGCCATTGGGCCAGTTCCTCTCTTAGTCCAGGGTCACTCTGTGGCTAGAGCAAGGTATGGCAACGTGGGTCTTGGAAGCCCTGAGTTCTGTGACATTGTGCATCATTTTAACTATGTGTGTAACTGTGTGTGTGTAGGGGTGTAATTATACCTCCCTATGCTCTGTCTTGTGTTGTGTGGTTAGGAGAGTAGAGAGGAGTATAGCTTTGGAGGTAGATACTGGAAGAATTCTACAAAATGTGAGGGGAAGCCTTTACCAAAGAGTGGACCCTCCAGTTTGAAAATCTGTACCCCTGGATATAATAGCTTGGTGGGCAAGCATTTTCCAGGATCTGCAATGCATTAGCAGTGTAAATTGTTTCAGATCGTAGTGATAATAGTAAGGTGCAGATTTGGGAAGCAGATCTGTGGTAGGGGAAGAGGCAGGGTGTGCAAAGACAGGGTGGAGGTCAGGAGCCACTAGAAACACCTGGTCCCTACCACCTTGGAGCCAGTGGCTGGAGTGAGTTATTTAGGTAGGCAAACTTAATTTCCCCATCTGAAGAATGGGAATGGCAATCCCCACCACACAAGGCTGTCAAGAATATTAAAATGGAAATGGTGAGCTGGGCGCGGTGGTGCACAACCATAATCCCAGTATTTGGGACATTAAGATAGGAGAATTGCAGGTTCAAGGACTGCCTCAGCAATTTAGTGAGACCCTCAGCAACTTAGTGAGACCCTGTTTCAAAATGAAAAATAATATAGAGCTGGAGTGTAGTTCAGAGGTAGAGTGGCCCTGGGTTCAATGTCCAGTAACATGCACACACACACACACACACACACACACACACACACACGGCATTAGCTTTCAACTTAGAAGACAATAGAACAGTACCATTAAGAGACAATAAAACAGTACCTACCCACCTGGCTTATGCAACACTTGTATGTAAATGCTTTGCATGCATCGTGTTATGAAATCTTCACTGATATCTTGTGATGTAGAAGCTGTCATAAGGTCCATTGTACAGACAAATGAACTGAAGCTCTGAAAGGTTTGGGGACCTTCCTAGGGCCATTCGACTAATGAGTGATAGAGCAGGGATTCATAGCTGTGCCTGTCAGGGTACAAAGTGCTGACTGCTAACTTTGATGCCATGTAACTCACCCAGGCTGTGGCCAGGTGCACAGTGGGTGTCACATAAATGCTGGCTCAGCTGATTGTAAATGCTGAAATGTGAAAATCTGCCAATTTTCCATTGCAGACCCTATGGTTTGTCTCTTTGTGGTCAGCACCAAGGACAGCGTCTGTCCCTCATGATCCTCCCTAGGCACCCTTGCACGTTTGTTCAAATCAGTCAACAACAAAACACCTGTGCATACGTGGTTTCACAGCCATTATATATGGCAGGATATTCCTTATCACCATTGTACAGATGAAAAAATGAAGGCTTGGAAAACTGAAGCACTTTATATATGGGTTCAAAAAGTGTCTGATGATTTAACAATTCCATTTCTACTTCCGTGCCCAAGAAGTGCATATGCCCACCAAAAGACATATGCAAGATTGTTCACAGAGGTTCTGTTCATTACAACCTCAAACTGGAAAAGCCTAAAAGTCCATTAACCACATAATATGGTAATAGTGGTCTATCCATGGAATGGAATGCAAGATAGCAATCAAAAAGAATTACCTAGAGATTATTACACAGCATGTGTGAATCATGAGGAGGATATAATGTCGAGTGAGAAAAATATCAGAACAAGATAATGCAACCTGTATGGTATTGTTTACATACAGATAGAAGGGGACCAAAGTAAGAATGGTCACCCTGGGTAGGTGCTGGTGGGCTGGTTACACAGGTAACTATATGTGCAGGATATAGAGAGCTCTACATCTAAGGTGTGTGCCCTTTATAGTGTGCAACTTGTTTAACTAGGAAAAATGAATTCACTGGGGAAGAAAAAAGGAAGAGAAGGAGTGAGTGAGAATGAGCAGGAAAGAGAGAGAGAGAGAGAGAGAGAGAGAGAGAGGGAGGGAGGAAGGAAGGAAGGAACGAAGGAAGGAAGGAAGGAAGGAAAAAAGAATAGGGAGAAAAGAAAGGAGTGAGGGAAGAAGAAAGGCAAGGAAGGGAGGGAAACACATATAACATATAAACCAGGATCATGAAAAAGAAGAAGAAGGAAATTAGATGATCAGGGCAGGAGGAAGTGGGGTGGAGGAAACTAGGAAGTGTGGGAACACCCAATATACAGACAAAACTTTAGATAAAAAAATTGACTAAATTCATTCATTCATTCATTGGCTCATTTATTTATTTTTTTTTACTCCAGGTCCCCATTCAGAAGGAACAAGGTTGTTTATTTTTTTAATACCTTTTTCTTTTGCTAAACGTTGTTCCCAAGACTAAATTGTTATGGCTGCATCCAGGTCATATTTTTTGCACTGTGCAGGGAGGTAACCTTTTATTAATTGAATTTCTAATGGCAATTCATCAAAGCGAGCGATCGTCGTTATTTAATGCGTGATCCATATTCATGGCGTGCTCTGGTAGGTAAATAACAGAGGCTGGGGGAAAGTGCTTCTGAGAGGTCCTTTTCCTGCTGAAATCATTCGTCCCCTCCCCATGAAATACAGGCAAACAGTTGTAATTTAGGCAGAACGAACCCCACCTGTGGAGGAGACGCTGGTTAAAGGGAGACAAAAGGGATCGCAAGCCCACAGAACCAGCCAGAACAAATGGCTTTGCCAGTTCCCTTTCTCTCTGCAGATTGACAGTGAATATGTGAATAACGTTTGCTAAATCTGGACTTTGAAAGCATGACAGCGAGCCGTCGGTGCCAATACTTTTTCGTGGCATATGCCACCCTCCCTCGCCACACACAGTTTGAATACGATGGCACACGGGCGATTGAGAAACGCTCAGACCCTGCAGAGGAAAGGACTTTATCTTCCGACCAAATTCTGCCCAGCGATGTTTATGACAGCTGAAGAATTTATCTGAAATTCCCTCTGCAAGCTGCCAAGCACATGGCCCTTTGTCCCCAAGCGTCCCCAAGCAGCCTGTAAGAACCAAACTAAGATGTCACATACATAATATAACAGATAAATGGCCCAATTTCCATGTCCGCATGATGAATGGAATGCAAGTTCAGCACACACATATTTGCACATTAATTGGCCCTGCTTGGTTCCATTTTGCTCCTGAGTTGCTACTGTATGTCTCCTGGACGCCTTCCCCTTCAGAATCATTAAGCCTGCTTTATCGCACAACCGCATGCACAGTTCCCCCTACTTATCGTCACGCAGCTTGCCCTGCTGAGAGGGAACCGAGTTACCTGGGCGTAACCACTGGCTCGCAAACGCCGATGTCTGAGCTCTCTCCACCACCATCTGCACGTGAACACAAGGATCTGAGCCCCAGCCCCATGTCGGTTCTGCTGACAGCCAGACAAAGGAGGTCTCCAGCCAGGACATTTGGGGGGAAAAATCTTTCTTTTTCAGTTACCAGTTGGTTTCTCGCTTCACCTTAATGATTTCCTGTTGATAGTTTAATGGCACTAGAAACCCAGTGGAGGGCCTCGATTTTGATAAATCGGACTGCTTCTATTTCCTGGCAAAACAATCGAACCGAGATTGACTGATATTACAGTTTTGCTGTCCCAAATAATTGCAGTGGCAAGCAGCGCGGGTGGCAAAACCCGGTGGCTTTGGGAACATGTAGGTGGACCTTCCCTCCTGCCAATTTTTTCTTTCCCTTCCCGTAGGAAACTTTATCCTAGGCTGAGGAATTACTGGTTTTTGTTTTTGTTTTTTTTTTCTCCCGGCTCAACGCTGATTTTCAGGAAAACCAATCAGGTGCTGCCAAGCCCATGAGAAGGACTCTTGCCCATTTGAAGAGAGACCAGTGTGTTTGAGAAGGAGCAGAGATTCCTTGCTGTAAACAGACCAGTTCTGGCCACCTGAGTCATGTCAGAGTCTAGAGCTCTGGACAAGGGGCAGGTGAGGTGTCGGTGCAGAGGTCTATAGTGGACAGAGCGGGAGTTTGGAGTCTTATGAATGAGGCAGGAGTCGCAGGTCCATAGCTGACAACTTCTATGACTGTCACTTCACTGCTAAGCACACCTTGTATCTGCAAAGTGGAGAAGGATACAGCTCTAAGGTTGGTTTGCGCTTTATACACGGTGATCGGTGTGCACTGCCCGAGACAGTCTGGCTCTAAGTAGGTGTTCAGTACTCATTACTTTACTCCCACACTTCCTCCCTTTCTTTGCTATTTTGCATGAAGCAAAATGATAAATAACCTAATTAGAAATTATTTTGAGCCCCATGGCTTGGGAAACGTGTTGGCTTAACTTTGCATCATGGCTGTACCGAGCTGTAAGCAGACAGACATTTACTTACATAGCTTAGTTGATATTGGGCTTCATGACCCTCTCTCTCCACCCAGAGACAAAGCCCACTTGAAGACCAGTGAGCTGTACCAAGGGGCACTCTTGGCCTTGTCTAATTTTGCCACATCACATGTTGATAGTCTCCTCTGTCCTTCAAGCTAGTGCCAAAGAATATTTATAGAGACTTGAAAAAAAATCATCTGGCCTTAAATCCAGGGCCCGGAAATCTCAGTTGGAGATGAGGTTGTTGTTTTTCAGATGATGAGCTATTAGGTGACAACTTCTTATATTCCACACACAGCGCCAGGCACTTGAGACACATGTGGGACTTTGACACACAGTCATGTCTTAGACACACAGTCACACCCTGAAGGCACACTGTCCAGTGGGGTGGGGATTATGTTGTCTGTGCTGTACTGTCCATCAGTTCATGACGATTGAGATTCCTATAGGAGCAAACCTCCTATGTTTGGCGACTTTGGGAACTGAGTTCAGGCACAAGTGAGATTAGATAGGTGATGGGTATTTTTAGAGGCTCCCAGGGGAGATCTAGGGAGAGCCTTCTGTGCCAACGGGAGCCTCACAGGGTAAGTAAGGTTTTCATCAAGCTAAAAACATATTGAGGGCATGAGAAAGGTACAGGGGGGAAAGAGCTTGCTTGCTCAGAGAATAAATATCAAAGCGAGAAGGACAAATGTCTTTCCACGCGTCCAGAAAGTGCAGGAGAGTGGACGCGATCAGAGTAAATGTGGAAAAGCCAGGGCCCAGCATCCTCATGGAGATCAGAGCACAGGAGGGTAGAAGAAAGAGGCGGTGATATGGAAAGGCTCGGGACTCGCGGGGTCGCAGGACGTGAGGGCTGGGCTGACGGTGCTGGGTTTGGCCCATGTACAGTCATTGCCACCCTCAACAACAGCCCTTCTGATGTTGGTGGTGGAAGCAGGAGCCGGATGTGGGGGACTTAAGAAATGGCAGGATGGGAGTCTTAAACCTCACTGTAGACCAGCCATTGGAGGGGACAAGGGCCTGTTCCAGGATAATGCTGGTCCCCTGGCCAGAAGAGAAGATGGGATTGGGGGAGGAATGCTTAAGGTGGCAGAGGCTCAGAATGTTGTAGGCTCAAAGGAAGGGACTCAGATGACACCAGGGAGGGGGCTGGAGCACCGGCAGGGCTCACCTGTGGCAAGGTGACCACTGTCCTTGCCGCCCGGGTTTAGCACCCTGCCAGGGCATGATGGCATCGGTCAGACTGATGAAGGACATCTTTCCCTCCGCGACATTGAGGGAAGAAAGGATGGAGAGTAAATGTGGATAAATTGGAAGGAGAGGAAGAGAAATTGAAAGGGGTTATGCCTGGCAGCCTTCATTTTTCCGGTGAATAGCAGGAGGAAATATATGTGTGGAGAATAAGGAGAGCAGAGGCCGGGTCGGGAGTATGAACAGAAAAAAGAAGCAGGGAGAGGGGACGGCCATTGTGGGGGTTGGGGGTGCTGATTGACCAGCGAGGCCTGTCCAGCACACGGAGGCCCAGAGGCACCTGGTGGGGACAAGGACAAGACCTAGAGCCTCCCACAACAGTGACAGCAGTCCCTGTCACTGCCCTTCCCAGCTGGGTGTGTGTCCCACAAAGCCTTCAAAGGAGCATGCCTGTGTTTTATAGGGAAGGAAACGGAGGCTCAGAGAGGTGACACAGGCTGAAAAAATGTACCTGAGAAATAAATAAATAGCTGGACCTGAACTTGGGCTCATCTGAGTGACCGCAGCACTGAGCTCTGTCCACTGTGAGCAGGGTCGCCCTCTTCCCCATCCGCCTCTCCCTCATCCCTCTCGGCGCCCCCAGTGGTGGTGACGATTGGTCACATCATGTGTCCTCTATGACTCATTTGCCTTCCATGGAGTGAGGGTGGAGAAGGAGCCTCACAGCTTTCCTGAGCAGGTTGAGGCTGATGTGAAGTGTGGATGGCTGTCGGCTCATACCTGGTGCGCACAGCCCGGAACCCAGGCCAGGTGTGGGAGCTGTCACGTCCCTTGCTGTGCTTGGTGGCTCATCCTAGGCTTTTCAGGAAACAGCAGACACATGGTCTAGAACAGACTTGGGCCCCTCAGCCTGACAGACACCTCAGCCCTAGAGTCTGCAGAGCGCTTCGTTCCTGGACATTAATAAAGGTCCTTTTATCCCTTTATCCCATGGACATTAATGAAGGATCTTCCTATATATAAAAATGGGTTTCTGTTACTGTGAGGTGTGTGTGTGTGTGTGTGTGTGTGTGTGTTACTGGGTATTGAAGCCAGGGGTGTTCTACCTCTGAGCTACACCCCCAGTCCTTTTTATTTTTTTTATTTTGAAACAGGGTCTCACTAAGTTGCTGAGGCTGACCTCGAACCTGCAATCCTCCTGTCTCAGCCTCTCAAGTACTGGGATGACAGGCATGTACCACCATGCGTAGTATGAGGTTTTGAGGATGAGTTGGAAGGATCCACCATTTGCACCTTGCAATGGGGGTTACTGAATTAAAGGAACAACAACAATGAGAGGCTAACTTCTAATTAGCGTCAGAGTGTGCTAAGTACCCTACAAATCCTGTTCCATACCTTAACTCATTGAGTTTTGTCCTTACAGTAACCCTCTGGAGTGAGTACAATTACTTATCCTATTTCACAGATGAGGAAACTGAGTCTCCACATTGTTAATTAGACAAATCACAGATGTAGCAGGAGAGAGACCAAGAGTCAGGCCCATGACTGTCAGGGACCAGCAGGGGAGCCTGGAGGGGGAGCCCAGGAGTCACCCCGCTGTCCAGAGGCAAAGGCTGGCTCCCGCAACCTCAAGGAGAGAACCAGGCTCCAGTCCTCTAAGCTTCCCCCGCTGCAGGCCGCCGAGCCTCCTTGACTCTGTGCTTTCAGGTTTCCACGAGTGCTCTGTGATCCCAAAGCCCGTTCCCACACCATAAATTATTTCCTACAGTTTTGACACCATTTATTTCCATAACATTATGCATTCCAACCTTCTGACTGTTTAAGATCAAAAGATGTGCTCCTGGGCTCATATTTTACTCTGACTCTCAGACTGTGCTCCAAATTAGGCTGAGCAGCAGAGGCTCCTGCCTGTCAGCGTCTGTAATGTTGCATAATTCCAAGGATTCAGCATGTCTTATCAATGGCAGAAGGAGAAAGGGACTCACCCATGGTGGCGGTGGGGCATTCGCAGAGGAGGCCTGGAGACAGGACTCTTGAAGGAGAGGGTTGGGATGTTGGGAATCAGACAAGGAGGTGGGGAGCTAAACTGGCTGATTGTGCAAACTCCAAGCCAGGAGGAAAGGTTTACCATGGGTCAGAGAAGAAGGAGGAAGCCCAGGTAGGGTCCTGGGGCCCCTAAGAGAATAAGGGGAATTCTGGTTCCAGCTAAGAGGAAGGCAGGGGGTGGTACCCAGGCTGGGCTCAAGGATCCAGGAGCAGAGCCCACCACATGTTTCTGGGGCCCTGCATTGTTCAGCACCTTGAAGAGCTTGTTTGACAGCCACTCTCTGTGCTTTGGTGATGTAAAATGAGTAAGACACCATTTTCTGCTCTCAGGAGCCTGGGATGGAGTAGGATACACAGATGGGCAAACAGATGCATTTAGTGGAGTTCTAATAGAGGCAGGGTCAAGGGGGCAGGGAGTGAGCACCTAGAAGGGGGTGTTTAAGTCCCCCAGGAAGCCTGGGGAGGCTGCAGATGGGGTGAGTCTCTCTTTCCCATTCATCTACACACCTTTCTGGATCCAGAAGAGGCACTGGGCTGTGTACCCGGAAACCATGCTTCATGGCGTGTTTTTATAGGCTAAGAGGAATTTTTTTAAGAGCAAAGAGATTGTTTTGGATTGACTGCATGTGGGGGTGAGGGATGCATCAGGAGAGAAGAGGCCTGGAAACTCATCTGGACATGCAGATGAAGGGCACGGAAGGTGACTATGATGCTGATGATGTTGATGACGACCAGGAGGGTGGCAGCTTTGAGAACAGCCGCCATTTATGCAATGCCCACTGTAGGCTGGGCACTGGGCTGAGAGTCCCATACGGATTCCCTCTTTTATTCCTTCCACTGAACGCGGGAGGGTATTCATCTAGCCTTCATTTAACGGGTGATAAAACCAAGGCTCGGAAGAGTTTATGGATCTATCCAAGGCCATATGGCCATCGGCAAAGTTAGTATTTGATTCCACGCACTTTGCCTTCTGAACCGGCTCAGAGGGGAGAAGCAGGCTCAAAGAGCCCCGTGGGCTGGAGTCTGCCGAGCTCAGCACAAACCTCTCATGACAAATGACGCTAACGCACTTTGAGAAACTTGGTGACTCGGCCCGATTCTCAGCACTAATGTAGCTTGACTTGGGGCTGATATCCTGCTCCTCTCACCAGAATGACAATTAGGTGGTGAGAAAAAAAAGAGAGAGAGAGTTACTGCTATTCCGGCTCCCTCTATTGAACTATGAATAAATGATAATGGCCGCGAAGGAGTGCGGTGTTTAGATCGTTTCTGGTAAATTAAAAAAATACTAAAAATTGAATAAAGCGGTAATGCAGGCAGCCATTTAAGTAAGAAGAGGGAAATAAAATGAGTCAACTCTCTTAGTGTCTTCCTGGCCTTGTCATTCTAATGTAATTAGCTTGCAAAATAAATTAATTAATACTCAAACATCTGACATGTTTCACATGTTGAGTTGAGATGTGTTAATTACGTCTATGCCTTACTCTCGTGCTGGACTCAGTTGCGGGAGGGATTCTGGTCTGATCCCCGCTCCTTAAAGACCGGCCACTGAGCAGATATTGGGAGAATGATGCAGGGCTCAGAGCGGCTTGCATCTTCAGAGAGGAGGACGGACCCAGCCTGTAAGTGGTTTCGGCTCCCTTAGGCTCTGGTTGTAACTCCAGCAGCTCAGAGGACTTCCCAAGTTGCAATGGGCAGGTGCTAAGCAGGGCAGCAGGGTTTGAGGTTGGCAAGTAGAGTCCATGTGCGTGATTGCTGGGCTTCTTTCCTGGGGTGCACTCAGACTTGGGGCTGGATTCTGCACAGACGTGAAAATGGACATACACACACATTTCAGGGGAAGGTGCCGACCTCCAGGTGTGTCCCATGGGAGATCTAGACACTGATCACTCAGGGGTGCTGTGGGCTTCTGTGTGGGAAGCAGAGAGAGGGCTGTGCTCTCCATCAGTGGAGGCCGGAAGCAAGAGAGCAGACAAGGGGATTCAAAGACACAAGCACAGTTCCTAAAGCCACACCCCCAGGGACCCATCTTCTCCAGCCACACCCCACCTGCCTAGGTTACCACCCAGGAAATCCATTACAATGGATTTATCCACTGATGAGACTACAACCCTCATGGCTTAATTACATCAACTCTGAGCATTAATATATGAGCTCTTCAGGGAACATTCTACATCTAACCATAACAGTCATGCTGAACATTCCATGAGAGTTGGAGGATCCTCCAGGCTAGCTGTCTACACGCAGTGACTGAGCAGTATGGGATATTCTATCCCGTGGCTCCACTGGACCAATGTGCTTCCCCACCACCAGTATGGCAGGGGAAGAAAGAGGACAGGGATTTCTCTCAGGCTTTTTGGTGTCTGCCTCAGCACAGAATTGAAGTACATGGCTTCCATCCAGAGCTCGTCAACTAGATGCATCTCATGGCACCAAGGCAGGGGGTCTGGGAAAGGTAAGGGGCATCTGGGTATTCCATGGGAATTCAATGCCTGCCATGCATTGGGAATGACAACCATGACAATCGTGATGACAGTCATCTCTGTTCCCATCTCATCTCTTGGGCTTCACCAAACCCTATGCTGTGGTTACGTGCTGGGCATTCTGTTATACACTTTGCACCATTCAGCTCCGTCCCTTCTTATTCTTTCCATTTGAAAGAAGAGGAAACAGAGGCTCAAGGAGGTGAAACTAACTGTCCAGGGTTACACAGATAATAAGGGGCACAGCCAAGATTCAGCCTCAACTCTGACTCCAGCCCCTCCACTGGTCTTTGCCACCCAAGGCACCTTTGTTTGTAGCATTCTAGGAGGAACTGGTGGGCACGCTCAGAGGAAACCCATGATGACTCAGAGGATAAGGATCTATTAAATCTCCAAGAGACGATATGATTGATGCCCCAAGTGTGTGCAAAATCCATTTCATTCAGCTGTGAGGTCCACCTGCTGCACCCTGCTTGAATCTTACAATAAGCCTACAGAGGATTTGGGAAGAATATTATTAGCTCCTCTTTATAGATGTAATATCAGAGAGCCTGGAGGTTACAGACCTGCCAGTAGATGCCAGTAGGCATCTGGACCCTGGTCCTAGCCTCTGTGTATATGGGGCTGTAGGACCTCAAGATGCTAGACCAGGGTCCCTCAGCCTCTTCTGTCCCATGAGCCCCTTGGGCATCCAGGGAGAACTCTGGGCCTCATTGCAGGTCAAAGTTTTAAAATGCATAATATAAAATGTTTAGCATCACAGAGGAAACTATTCATATTGAAATGCATTTAGTAAAAACATAAAGTGTGATTTAGTCGAGTCTTTTCTTTATTAACACGTTAAACAAGTAAGTCTAGTAATTACCATAATTTGGAAGTAGTGATAAGCATTATGGTATTTTGAGATGTCTGTGACAATTATAGTGTAATGTGACTAAAAAAATCTGATTTCTGTTGGTGACAGTCACAGGTACTGGTGATATTCTACTGTTTTTTGTTCATGTGTATAATAGAAGAGAATACCAGGCTATGTTTAGAGGCCAAAGGAAATCAAGTTTTTATTTACTTATTGTTGTGGTACTGAGGATTGAACCCAGGGGCATTCTACTTCTAAGCTAGACCTCCAAACCTTTTATTTTTTATTTTGAAACAGAGTCTTGCTAAATTGCTAAGGATCTTGCTAAATTGCTGAGGCTTGCCTCAAGCCTGAAGTCCTCCTGTCTCAGCCTCCCACGTATTGGGATTATAGACATGTGACCACCATGCCTGGCTTTACAGTTTTAATTTTGAATCCAAGCTTGTGGACACATTGAATTATATTTAGGGATGCCTTAGGTGTCTTGGGCTTCTAGTTAAGAACCCTGACCCTGACTACCCTTAGCTCTAGACTGTCCCCTGATTCTACTTGGGTTAATACCCAGAATGGGTGAGCCCAAGGTCAAATTATAGAAAATGTCGAGTTTGATTTTTTGTGTGTTCATCTGCTTGGTCCTGAGAACCCTAGTAATATCCTCCATACCCAGTACCCAGCCCTGACCGTCAGGTCCTCGCCCAGCACATGTGGTGTTTATTAGGAGCAGAAGTTATTAAAAACTAATATTTGTAATACTAGGTAATGTGGTACAAATATATACCCATTATTTCACTAGTCCTGGTGGATTCTATTTTGCAGAAAGTAAATATTTATGAAAACATACTCAGAGCCAGGCAGTCTTTGAAGCACATTTTAGATACTAAAATAACCACGATGATAGTAGCAGCAGTAGTAACGGTAGCAGAGGTGACTTGTACAACTTGCCCTGGCTTTATGATGTCCTAAGTGTTTTATGCTCTTAATCCTGATTACTCGCCATCACATTCCCATCAGGTCGGTATCAGTTATTTCCATTTTACAGGATGGAAAGTAGGTGAGGAGAGGTTAGGAAACTTGCCTTAGAGTCTGTGTTCCCCAGTCAAAGATGGAACAACAGAGGGTGCAGATGACCACTCCCTGGAAATGTGTATGGGCCATGCTTAGAAGAGTCACCTATCACTTCTACCTCCCATTGGCCAGAGCTCAGTCACATGGTCCCACAAACTGCAAGGGAGTCTGGGAAATGTAGTCTAGCTGTGTGTTCAAAGGGAAGAAGAACTGGGTTTTCATGAACCCATAGCTGTCTCTCCTATGGGGACTAAGAGACCTGGGAATCTTGTGTTTCCTGGTTGGAGTTTGTCCATGGCAAGAGAGGGACAGAGTTCAACATTCCAGGAAGAACTTGCTCTCACAGGACCCCACCCCAGCCCTAGTCTACAGCCCCACATGGTGCGTGTGGGGGCTCAAACTTCAGCCTCCCTTCTGGGACACACCGTGTGCCAGTGCTGTTCCCTGGGGAGCTGATAGACTGAATTTAACACAAATAAATTACTGCAAATGAGAGAATGTGAAAAATTTCCTGCTGTGGGGATTTGAACTTCGGGTCAATTTCTATAATCTATGGAGAGTCTGCAAATGAAATATTGTCAAAGGGAAAACAAATTAAAATGTATCATGGTTTATTACTGTACATGTAAATGACACTTTAAATGCAGTCCTATTTTTTTTAAAGGAAAGTGTTTTTTTCCCTTGTTAGTTTGGTTTGTGTTTGGAATTCGAATGATCCGTTCCTTGCCTTTAGGGTCTTCTGCTTAAAGCCTCTGCAAGTGGCCAGTTTATTGTCTCAGAGATTAATTAGGTCTATAGGGTGAGAGCTTTGGATACTTGAATCATGTAGCAAACAGCATCACCTGTTACATCCTCTCTATTCTCAGACACTGGGGGCTATAATTCTCAGGCCCACTTTAATACGTTTTTTTTGGGGGGGAGGTACAGAGGATGTAAAAGCACCACAACATTAAATGTACACATTGATTTCAAAACATTCATATTTCAGATAAGTTATTTTTAAATATGTGCATGTTAATATCAGGAAAAATCCCTCCAGACCCCAAAAGGAAAAAAAAAAAAAACACACACACACACCAATAAACAAGAACAACGTGAAAATACTCCTGTCTCTGACCATCCTTTTCCTCAAATTCTCCAAGTATAAAAGAAGACTACCAGGTAACTGCCTGATGGAGATGCCATCTCTTAGCATCTCCTCCAGCCATATTGGTGAATAAGCTGCCCCAGAGGAACACGCAGTCCCCGATAGGAATGACAGACACCCCGGCCTTAACGGTGGAGTCTGTTCACTGTCGCAGATGGGGAGTTGAATCCAGTGCTCTCTGCGTCTGGAGTCTGAGGCCTGTCTGTCTGCACATGCTGCCGCCCTGCTTGCTAAGCATGCTAGCTTTTGCTTTCTGCCTCCTCTCTCTTTCTTGTTCTGGGTGCAGCACCAGGCTTCTCTGGCAGTCGGGTAAGAAAATCACTTTGATTAGTGACGTTCCTGCAGATATGGTTTTCATATTTCATATCGTGAATATTTCATGAAAATGCTTTCTTTCCCCAGTGAGCTAATGCTGTGGTTCAAATAATATTTCTAGAAGCCAAGAACCCCAATATTTCTCCCTTGAGGGGCAACACATCATCTTCGTGCTGGGAAGAAAGGAGGGGAGACATGTGAAAGCCATTGGTGAGGCACTTGACCCCGAGATCGCCATAACCTGGGTGTGGCTTCTAGTTCTCTGTGCCACATAGTGCCACCTCTCCACATTTCCACTTCTCTGCAAGATGGGGGGATGATCATTGTCCTACCTAGTATGCGCAGGGTGAGAATCCGACAGGCAAGTAAATAGTATCTCAATTTTACATCTCAGTAGCATCTCAGATAATGCCCTAGGGATAACTTTCCCTCCAGGACTTCCCCACAAAGTATTGTCCAATGCCATATTTGAGATCTTTATTGTAACTCTGGGGTTGGGTGATAGACAATTGAGAGATAATAGTGAGTTTTTGCACCTGGATTCCCAGACTGATTTAAACCTTCCAATGCTTTGCTTAATGCCTGTGGTAGAGATTGCTCTGAATTTACCAAAGTCCATGTCTTCTTCTCCTGGGGTACATGGCTAGACTACATTTCCCAGCCTCCCTTGCAACTTATGGGACCACGTGACTGAATTCTGGCCAATGGAAGGTGGGCAGAAGTGACTCTTCTAAACTCCTCCATAGACTCCCCCTCAATCAACTATGAGTGCCCTGTTAGCTTGGAGCTGAATATACAGACTGGAACCCCCATCTCTTAATGCATCCTTGCCTCCGTGTCCTGATCTGTAAGGAGTAAGGAGTAGTTATCATTATGGGTAGACTCCCAAAGGTGATTCCAGGGGGGCTCTGGCGGGGACTTTGGTGTCCCCAAAGCACAGAGTGACACTGACTTGCGGAGAAAGCCTTCCTCCCATTTCACCGTGCTCTGATGCACCTGGAGTCTCTTAGGATGCTTCCGCGATGGCCACAGGTTCTGTGGAGGTGACTAATCTGGTCCCAGAGAGGAAATTTACAGTCATTTCTTTTGGCGCCTGCATGTCAGCGGTGCCCTATTTTGTACAGCCAGGTCGCCGAAGCCGGGTGCTCTCCGGATCCCTCGCGGATGAGCCTCCTCCACATGCAGGAGCTTCCTGACCTCTTAGACTCTCCCTCTTCCTCTAAGATGCAGGTGGCAGCCACAGTTAACCAGGCAGAAGCGGGGCTCCCGCTAGTCGCTCTCTACCCCCTCAGTGATCTGCCACCATAAAGAGATTTCATACATCATCAAGGGAGATGTCATATGCGCCAACATAATGCTGTGTTCTTACCCAGAATGTCACATTAGACTCCGGGAGTCTTAAAAAAAAAACAAAACTTCAAATACAACCACATTTCTTCCCCGTAAATCATCCAATCTGCCATCTGATGCCCCCAAAGGCAGCTGCCAGTAAAATAGCAACGTGCGAGGTTAAGAAAAGCATCGCAGGAAATGTGAGCTAAAAATGTACACTTTAGCAACCTGTGTTGAGGGGATGGAGTCGCAGGCGACACAGGCAGAATTTCCAGAATCTTCTTTCCCCCTCTCCAGGGGAAGGGCAGCGTGTTCAGGACATGGCTAATGGCCCCCAAAGGCTCCTGTCTTGATTTGAGTTCTCCACTCTGTGTTCAATTGCAGAATTTTCTCATGCTAATGTTTCCTAGGGAAATTTGTATCGAAAGCCAGAATAAAGAGATGCAACTAGTTACTCATCGAGCTGGGAGGCAGGAAGCGATTTTCTCACTTGTGCGTTCATTGACGAGCATTCACGGGGCATCTGCCTGGTGCCAGGTGCTGTGGTGGGACCCGCGGCTCCTGTTCCGAGCTCCTCCCTGACTAGCTGTGCGACCTCAGGGAGGTTAACTAATGCCTCTGCACCTAGCTCTCCTCATCTGTGAAGTGGGGAAGATGGGTGAGTATGAGGATCAATAAATTAACATACAAGCTGGGAGTGGTGGCCCAGACCTGTAATCCCAGCTACTTAGGAGGCTGAGGCAGGGGGATCGCAAGTTTGAGGCCAGCATGGGCAACTTAGTGAGACTGTCTCAAAATAAAAAATAAAAAGGGCTGGAGATGCCGGGTTTGGTGGCGCACGCTTGTAATCCCAGTACTTTGGGAGGTGGAGACTGGAGGATCCGGGTTCGCGGCCAGCCTCAGCTCTCTCTCTTTCTCTCCCCCCCCCTCTCTCCTTAGTGAGGCCCTCCACAACTTTGTGAGACCCGGTTTCAAAATGAAGTATAAAAAATAGGGCCGGGGGCATAGCGTAGCACTTGTCTAGCATGCATGAGGTCCTGGGTTCAGTCCCCATTACCAGAACTCATGATAATAATAATAATAATAATAATAATAATAATAGTACATGTAAAATGCTTAGCTCAGTACCTGGCAAAGTAAGGCTTAATAAAACATTGGCTATTATAAATCAGAAGGGAAATTCTGCAGAAAGAGCTAGAGATAACCTTGGTCAGCACATGCTCCTGGGATTGTGGGAAGCTTTATTTCTCTATGGACTATGTTGGTTCACAGTGGCTGTTTTAATTAAAACACTGATAACTAGCATTTGGTAACCTCCTGTGAATGAAAACCACTGGGTTGTTAACTGGAGAATGACTTATTATTCAAACCCTTCCTTCCTTCCTTCCTTCCTTCCCTCCCTCCCTCCCTCCCTCCCTCCCTCCTTCCTTCCTTCCTTCCTTCGTCCTTCTCTTAGCCAGGATATCTCAGCCCTAGACCTGCTGACACTGTGGCCAGCTCATTCTTTGCTGTGGGAAGCTGTCCTGTGCAGGTGGGAAGTTGAACAGCCTCCTTCATTTCTACTCACTAGAGACTAATAGCCCCTGGGCCGTTGCAATCAAACATGTTTCCAAGCCAGTTGCAGTGGCACTTACCTATAATCCCAGTACTTGAGAGGCTGAGATAGGAGGATCACAGGTTCAAGGTTAGCCTCAGCAATTTAGCATGACCCTCAGCAACTTAGTGAGACTTTGTTTCAAAAAATAATAAAAAATAGAAAGGGTTGGGGGTATAGCTCAGAGGTAGTATGTCCCTGGATTCAATCCCCAGTACCAAAAAAATTTTTTTTCTAAACATTGCCAAATGTCTGGGGGTGGGAAGACTTGCCTTAGGTTTATGGACAATTCAATACAATTTAAGTCCTAAGAAGCCTTTAGCGATGACCCCACTCAGAGATTCTTTGTTTTGTAGAGCCCCTGCCCGACGGCATGTTCAGCATCCACATCTGTCCACCTCTGGGTCCTGAGGTCTTAACCGTGCACCACACTGCCACTTTGGATTATGAAAGGATTAGGTGGAATGATCCAATCATGCCGCATTTTGTCCAGCATGAACTCAGAAAATCTAACATGGCAGATGTAGGTTCTCATGCTAGTTTGATCTCTTACTGACTGAGTTGCTCCTTCAGCTGCTTTGCTTGTCTGGGTCTCAGTTTTTCCACCTGTGAAATGGGAATGAACTTGAGATTACCTCTCGTGTGGTAGAAGCATGGTGATGCAAATGCATGCCAATCTCTCAGCACATTGCGAGGGTCGTGATAAAGACCGCGTGTGTGGATGCCATGTCAGCGTTATAAGGCACGGAGGACGCTTTTCACTGAGGTCAGTTCTGCCACAGCTCCACCCTCCCCACGTTTCCTTCCATGCACAGGGGTCCCAAAGATGCAGAGCCCCTCATTTTTGTCACGCATATGAGGGATGAGGGACAGGGGTGTCTCTCCTGTGAGCCAGTGACAGAAGCTAAGGGCACGGACAAACGCGGGTCGGAGCTGTGTCCCTCCGGCTGATTTCAGAGCACACTTCTGGCAGGGGGATACCTTGGCTTGGAAGTTCTTTGTGTTCTTTCCCCCAAACAAGTGCCTCCCGTGCCAAGCCGTCTTTCCTGTGCAACACTTTAATTTACATCTTTTAATAACTTTGGTTGCCATGGAAGCATTGGAATTCAGTTTTAAAATAGACAAACTAATTGTTTCAGTCAGGTTGGGTATTTGCTGTCAAGGAAACAGCCAGCTTTTCCCCATTACTGAGAGCCCACTTAATTGGAGGTGTGAGATGGCAGAATGGTCAGGTGGGGGTCCTTCCCTCCACGGCCAGGTGGGGGGCACCACAGGACAGCCAAGGAAACCACCCAGTCTGGCCATGTGCCTAGGAAGGCTGGGGTCTGGGCTGGTAGAAGGGGCCCTGGGGTAGAGAGAGAGCAACAAGGAAGAGCACAGGGGACAGAGAATCCCCGAAGCTGAGCCGAGCAGTGTGGGAGCCAGTGTTTTGCTGATCTCCGTAGCAGCTCAGAGACCCCCATCCTGTTCTGAAGGATTCTGGGAACAATTGCTCACACAGGCACAGGGACAAGGCCACTTCTTCAGGGAGACTGAGAAGGGAGCAGGACTCTCTTGGTCAAGGACACACCCTCACTCGCCTCCCCGGTGCCCGGATGTGATGGACTTCAGAGTCCAGAGGATCCAGAGGGCGGGGATGTCATTTCCTCCTCCACCTAGCTCATACTTCCTGCATTTCCATTAGATCCACCAGTGAACACCGTGGTCCTCTGTCCTTGTGGAGCTCTTGTTCCAGCGGATAGACAGGCAAGGAGTGGTGGGAGTGGTGTGATATGTAGGGTGTTGAAAGTCAGTACATGGAAAGAGGAAGCCAGGGGCGGGGGGAGTGGGAGAGCAGGGCGCAGCTGCAGTACCACCGGTGGTCTGGTTGGGCATCTGAGCAAGGGAGATTTGAAGAAAGGCTTGACAGAGGTGAGGGGATTAGCTGAGTCGGATCCTGGTGATTAAGTATGATTAGGAGTGATTAAAAGTCCTGCTTGGAGTGGAGCGGATCTGGGTTGGAATTCTGTTTTATCCCTCACTCCCCAGGTGACCTGTGCCCGGAACTTCACTTCTGTAGGCCTCAGGTCCTTATCTCTATAGGGGGGAATCATAGGATTTTAAATGGCTTAAGAGGCTGGGCCTGGTGGTGCACGCCTGTAATCCCAGTACTCAGGAGGCTGAGACAGGAGGATTGCAGGTTCAAGACCAGCCTCAGCAATTTAGCGAGACTCCCTAGCAACTTAGTGAGACCTTGTTTATAAAAAATAAAAAAAAAGGGCTGGGGATGTGGCTTGTAGGTAGAACACTCTTGGGTTCAATCCCTAGAAACAAACAAGCAAACAAACATAAATAAATAAATCGTTTAAGAGGTTAATGTTTGAAAAGTGCCTGGTAGGTAGTTAGAGCTATGGTGAAGGTGTGGTGATGTGGCAATGATGATGAAGGTAATGGTGATGGTGATGATGATGGTGATGATGAATGTCATGATGGTAATGATGTTGATGGTGATGAAGGTGGTGATGGTGATGATAGTGGTAATGGTGATGATGATGATGATGATGGAGTTGATCATGATGATGATGAAGGTGGTGATGATGGTGATGAAGGTGATGATGACGATGATGGTGATGATGATGATGATGGTGATGATGGTGATGATGGTGATGAAGGTGGTGATGATGGTGATGATGGTGGTGATAATGATGATGGTTATGATGGTGATGGAGCTCATCCACCAGCGAAGGAATAGTAGTGGGAACAAGCAGAGGAGAGGCACTGACCATTTGTCATGAGATACACTCGGTGGTAGAACACAGCACCAGATCTTGTGCAACTCCGAGGACCATGAAATCCACCCTGTGAAAGCCGGCTTCTCCCAGTGGTTCCTAGACTGGGCCCTGCAGGACAGGCAGGGATGTCCAGGTCCAATGGTGAGAAAGTGCTGTTCCAGCTGGGGGCACAGTATTTGCATAGGCCCAGTGGTCAGAGTGCATGGCCAGGTCAAGCACTGTGATCGGTCCATTCTCTGGAGCTGAATGTGTGAAAGCCAAGTGTCTTGAGTTGCAGTTACACTTGTCAGTAGGGGCTTGGAGGCCTTGAAAAGGTTGAGCAGTATCCCACAACTGGGCTTCTCAGAATTTTCCAACAAAGCTTTTCCAGAGGTAGAGAACAGGGACTAAAAATGCCCTGGGGAGGAACGGGGCCTTGCAAAGCCTGAAGCTCTCAGTGACCCCACCGACCCAGTTGGGAAACATCTTCCAAGTGTCATGCATTGATGTCTGATGTATATGCACATTAGCATTTGATTCCATATTAGATCACATTGTCAAGCATCAAATTGGTGCTCTGGATCACTCACCACAGAGCTAAACAAATGCGCCAGGACCCTCGTGTGGTCATGAGTACCATGCTCCCCCAACTCTGCAGTCCTGTGTTAGAATCCTCTTGTATAAGTGAGTGGTGAGAGCCTTTGAGGGCTGTAAGCTCACCTGGTGGCAAAGCCAGGACTCTAAGCACAATGATAAATTTGCCTGCAGAAATGTAGGATGAAAGGGGGAGAGAGGAGGGAACCCACACATAACGGGACCCCATTAGGAGGGCTTGGCCATTGTCCAGGTTGGGGGGTGATGGTGGCCTGGTTTGTGTCATGGCAGTGGGGATGGAGTGGAGGGGATAGATGCAGCCTGGGGATATTTTTAAAGATGCGCCACCAGGTCTAAGAGCTGCATTTTACCATGCGCTTCCTGCAACATGCTCTGATGCTTTTCCTAGTCCTCTTAAAAAAAAAAATTGAGGTGATCTGATACAGTCAGACATAACTAAAGTAAAATGCTTAAACTCAATCCTGAAACATTTGAAAAGAATAGACATCCAAGAGAGATCAGACATCCATCAGGGCACTGGATTGATCTCTGAGCTTCCTGGAAGCAAAGGCAACAAGGGAAACACATTGGATCATATAATCTATATTGTATAAGGAGAAAAAAAAACCCTAGACATCACGGAGAAATTCTTCCACACAAGGGGTCATTTCAGAAGTACTGAACTCCGAGAGAGAGCCACTCGATCCACATTTAAGGAGCATTTTAGAATAGAAAGGCAATGTCTTACACATTAACAAGTCTTGCCCCATCTGCTGTAAATGCTGAGGTCATAGTGGGTGATTTTAACTTGGTTAAAGCAGTTTCATGGGGGGAGATAAAATCATGTGGTCCAGGTGCCTGTCTTTCTAACTTAATACGAAGCCAGACAATCCCGGGAAATGAATGACTCACATGCCCATTACATTATCTGTCTCAGAGATTAGATTTCTCAGATGAGATTCTGGGGGCAGGAGCTGGATTTCAGTCAGCTCCTAGCAGGACCCTCTAGCGAACGCCAGCCTCTTTGTCATTGACTGAAGAAGAAAACATACGTGCTTGAAATACCAGGGCCAAGGGACTCTTTCTTTTTATTCTGGAATGATAACTTAGCAGCCTGATCTTTGTTCTTATTGAGCTGAGGAAGGGGCCAAGATGGCCTGCTGCATAGAAAACAGGTTTCAGAATCACAAAACCTGGTCTGCCATTTCTTCCACTAACGTGTGTGTGTGTGTGTGTGTGTGTGTGTGTGTGTGTGTGTGAAGTCATTTGTGTCTTGTAGAATCTCCCTCCTCATTTATGACATAAAAGTGGGCATATTATAGGGGTATTGGAAGGATCAAATGAAATAACACCATGTCGAGAACTCAGAGAGTTTAGGACAGATGCATTGATATGTTGTAGCTATCACTATTATTTTAATTGCAAACTGAAAGCTCTTTAAATGTTTTGCTGAACTTTAAAGCTAACCTCAGAATATAAGTGCAGCCCCCAAGGCACATTTCTAAATAAAAAGCATGAAGTCTGTATTCCTAAGGCCTCCAGGGCAGGGCGACATGGAAGAAGAAAGTAGTATCATGAACCCCGGTGCAGAATGCCCAGGAGTGGGTCAGGTGCCCCCAAAATGGAGCCAGAGAGGGGATTCTTGTTAATATTGGGCTAGTGGTTTCAGGAGAAAGTGAATGGAGGAAGAAGAGAGAAAGGAAAAGAGCTGGCTGGGCGTGGTGGTGCATGCTGGTACTAATAGTACTTGGGAGGCTGAGACAGGAATATCACAGGTTCAAGGTCAGACTCAGCAATCTAGTGAGACTCTCAGTGACCTAACAAGACTCTGTTTCAAAAAATAAAGATAAAAATAGGGCTGGGGGGTATAGCTCAGAGGGGTTCAATCCCCAGTACCAACAAAAAAGGAAGGAAGGAAGGAAGGAAGGAAGGAAAGAAGGAAGGGAGATTCAGTAGCAATGTAGCCCGGATGGATCCCACAGGGGTCAGGGGACTCTGCAGCATGAACGACACCACAGATTTTGTCTCATCCAGAGACAGAGCTCACAGGGCTTTTGTGCCCCCATGCTGTTGACTTAGGGTTGCATCCAGGGTGGGCAGGACAGGCGAGACCTCGCGGGTGAAGGGACTTCCGCTGGGAAAGGGGGAGCCAGCCCTTCTGCATCTGGGGAGTGATGCTCTTGCAGGGCACCGAACCTGGTCTGTGGAAGCACCAACATCACTGTTCCTCCCAAACATGGTCGATTAACTCCCAGTTTCCTCTCCAGCAGCTGCTTGAATCTCTCTCCTCCCTCCCTCCTTCCCTCCCTCTAATCCACCTCTACAACCTTCCCGGTTCCTTTTCTGGAAGCTAGAAGGCTCTTCTTCTCCCCCCTCCACTTAAAGTCTGCCCATCCCCTTTTAAGTAGAACAGTCACCCCACTCTGCTCCCTCCCTTCACGTATGTATACACCCACTGCCAAGCTCTTAGATTCTAAATCTTTAATATTTCATATTCCTATCATCGGTACCTCGTGGGAAACATGTGGATATGATCAATGTTATTCTCAAAAATCGGCTTTGAATCTGAAAAACCACTGGGGGAAATACAGGGTAGTCGCCCCCCCCCCAGGTCTGTTCCACTTACTAGAAAAAGGAAAGTGTTTGGGGACCTGCTTTAGCATCTGGGACAGCGATGTGCCCCTGTGGCCTCTCTTGGCTGGGATGAAGAGAACAAACCTGCTCATCATCCCTACTGCAACTTTCTCAAGAGAACGAGAGTTCAGTTTGAAAGAGGCCACTGGTGTCCCCAACTTATTTTTTTCAGTCTGATCATGGCCATATCACTAGACAGCCAGTAAATCAGGCCTGTTGTTGGGATTCGTCTGACTCCTTTTTCTTTGAGCACACTGACTTCAGAATGATACCGGCTGAGTTTTGCAGCTCCAAATGGGTTTTCATGGCTTCCTGGAAGGCCAGGAATTTGAGAAATAGGCTCTGCACATCATGGAGCAAGATCCCAAATTTGCTGCCCAAGGGCAGAGAGAGGAGGGGTCGGAGTGGTTCTGAAAGATCTCCTGCTCATGCACACAGCCCATCAGAACTCAGATGCATCCTCCTCTAGAGAAGGATCCAGGGGCCAGAGTCCACTGTCCTGTGTGATCTTCAGAGAGGAGGGACAGCAGCTGCAGGTGCTTTGGGAGCACCTACATGTAAAAACAATATTTTTTTCAGTACTGGAGATTGAACCCAAGGGGCACTCTACTGCTAAGCTACATCTTCAGCCCTTTCTATATTTTATTTTGAGTCAGGGTCTCTCTAATCTTCCCAGGCTGGCCTCTAACCTGTGATTCTCCTGCCTCGGCCTCTCAAGTTGCTGGGATTACAGGTATATACCACCCTGACTGGTAGAAAATGGTTCCTAATCCTCTCCACAACGTATGTTGGCTCTTTGGGCAATGGTATTTTAAAGCAGGTGAATGAAGTGGGCACAGGGACAGTGAACAACTTGCCCAAGATCACCCAGTGAGTGGCAGGTCCACAATTTGAGCCCGAGCCTTTGACTTGGTAATGAGTTGAGCCATCATTCTCGACTGTATTCCAGAGGCCCTATCATCAATTCATATTACAAATTGTTCCTGAGGAGCCACTGGGTGCTGTTCAAGTGTTGGATATATGGTGATAAGCAACACGGACATGGTTCCATCTTTCTCAGTCAAAGAGGGAAGTGATCGCACTCAAGAAAAAAATCACATGAGTGAATGCAACTTGTGTGGCAGGAGCTTAGGAGCAGACCTTGTCTTGCTGAAGCGTCCCATGGTGGGGGACTGACTTGCTCCCTCGAGCAAGGACAGCTCTCTGGGACAATGACAGTCAGTGTCTGAGTGATGACTTGGGTGCAGTGAATGGGGGATTAATGAAGATTGCCAAGGCGGCATCGACAGAGCAGAGTGCACTGCCCAACTGGCAAGGAGGAGCCAGGCCAGTGGGTCTCCTGAAGCAGACAGGGCGGGCTGGCTCGTGAGCATGAAGGGCACGAGACTGGGCACCACACTGATGTCAGCCATCCAGTGGTTTGTAAACCTTAGTGCTAGGTCGCATCATTGATGCTGGATCGTCTGGTTCCAACTGTGCCTGATGTGGCCCCAGAAGATTCCAGCACACTTGGAAGTCACTCTGCACATGTGCCTGAATGGACACGCTTTAGGGGTGGCAAGTGTTTCTTCTGCAGCATCCTCTGTGTTTGCAATGGCACCTTTACTGGGCAGTTCACTGGTTATTACTGAGCTTGCCTGCCTGCCTGTCCGCTTGCCTTTCTTTTTCTTTTTTGTGGTACTGGGGATTGAACCCAGGGGCATTCTCCCTCTGAGATGCACCCACAGTCCTATTTTGTTTTGAAACAGGGTCTCACTATGTTGCTGAGGCTGACTGTGAACCTGGGATCCTCCTGTCTCCGCCTCCCAGGTACTGGGATTATAGGTGTGCACCACTGCGCCAGCTACTACTGAGCTTTCTTCTTGCTCGGAGCTTCCTGGGTGGTGGGGGTGGGAGGCTCTGTCTTGTGTTGTCACTAAGGGGCATTTGGTTTCTAACACAATGATAGACACATAGTAGATGACCAATGCCTTGTTTGTTGATTCATAAATGTGTGAGCCGGGCGTGGTGGTGCACGCTTGTAATCCCAGTACTTTGGGAGGCGGAGACCAGAGGATCCGGGTTCGCGGCCAGCCTCAGCTCTCTCTCTCTCTCTCTCTCTCTCTCTCTCTCTCTCCTTAGTGAGGCCCTCCGCAACTTCGTGAGACCCGGTTTCAAAATAAAGTATAAAAAATAGGGCCGGGGACGTAGCGCGGAGGTAGAACGCCCCTGCGTGCAATCCCTGGCACCGCAAAAAAAAGGAAAAAAAAAACCATAAATGTGTGTTAGTGAGAACAAAGAAAGTGGAGGAGAGAACCATGTATGTTTTCCAGGCAAAGAGAATAGCATGATTGAAAGGGAGGGGAGAAGGAAAGGAAAACTCCCTAAACAATCATATTTCTGCAAAGAGATTTATTCCAGCAGGTGTGCCTGCAGGGATGGAGATTCTATGCCCCCCCTTGCCCTCTTGGCCCAGATGAGCAGTCCACCGGGAGACCTTTGTCCAGACCTGCTCCCAGCACGCTTGCTGTGCCCGCCTTGTGCAGCCGGTTCCTCATCCGTATTCTCCCCAGGACATCCCTGTAGCCCAGCAATCTGTTTCTGTCCTTTAAAGGAGCTAATAGGACAAAAACAAATCACCGCTCCTGAGCCAGTCATGCGGGGTTCTTGGGGACCTGGCAGCCAGCTCCGGGAAGGACATGAGAGGAGGGGGCATGCTGGGAGTGCCGAATTAGCCTCCTCGCTCTGGAAGAAGTTATGGCCACCATTTTGACACCCAGGAAGCTACAGAGCTTCCTCCAGGCCCCCAGAGCTCTGATGCCCAAAAGCCCAGTCTACATGGCTCTGATTGCCTGGGGAGATTATGGAAAGAAATCTCTCCCTGGGAGAATCTAGTAGCACAGTGGCTCTATTTGGGAGTTACATGAGATGCAGAAGAGAGGAGATGTCCTTCTATCTGTAGTCACTACCTTTCCTCCCAGAGACACCTGCCTCCTCTCTGTGGTTGTGCTGCATGAGCCCTTCTTGCTGTCCCACAATGGCTCGCAGGAGAAGCTGAGACACTGGAATTCACATCTCAGCCTCCCTCAGTCTCCTTCATCTCCCTTCACCCTCCCACTTCCCAGCCCTCGAAGGCTGTACATGGTGGCCATTTTCCACATCCATTCATCCATTATCTCCTCCCTGTGCTCATTGTCATTGATTTACAACAGACTAAATATTTCCCCTCTGGATAATTTTAAGGCCTAGTTATCCAATGCCCTCACCTTTGGGGTCTCCTTTTATAATTTGTCTTGTGATCAGTAGCCAGCCATGTTGTCCCCAAACCGAACCCCGATATCTTAGAATCTGAGGATGAGTACAACACGTGGCATAGTGCTCAAGGCCCTCCACCACAATCTGATCCCAACTCAGCTTTTCAGGTGGTTTTCCCACAATTGCCCTTCCCGCCTGGGCCAACCAATATGGCGGCCACTTACTGCCTGTGGCCATTCGATCTAAATTCAAATGAGTTACAATGATAAATTCAGGCTGTCAGTCACGACAGCCCTAATTTGGGTGCTCAGTGGCCACACAGAGCTCACGGTTACCCTACTGGACAGTCAAGATTTGGGAAGTCTCCATCACCCATAGGAATTTTTGCTGGGTGGTGCTGTTTCACACATCAAGTCCCACCCAGATGGATCTTTTCTTTATTCTTCCTACATATCCTCAGCATCTCAACCTTAGCACTTTTGCTCATGGTCTTTCCTCTCCTGGGAATTACTCCCTCCATCTGCTCATGCCCAATTATTCCTGGATCTTCAGGATTCTTTTGGGTGGGGAGCCTTTCTTGACTGTCCACCGAGAAGTGACTTGTCTTCCCTTTAAACTCTCACAGCCTTTGGTACTTCTGATCCCAATTTGGAATTTCCCATCATTAGTCATAGTTACTCATGTCACAGGTCTGTAACAAGGATAGGGCACAATGGATGTTTGTGGACTGAACAAATGACATTCTCTCTGTGGGACTGTAGGCTCCTAGTCCTGACAAATGCTCACCATTGTTCACTTACCATGTGTCGGGAAGCATTCCAAGAAATATATTTACCTTGTCCCTAACACAGCAGACCCATTTGAGATGAGCATTCCCATTTTCTGGGTGAGTAAACTGATTCAGTGCCACTCTATCCCAAGATCCACTGTTGATAAACAGCTCAGCTAGACTTTGAGCCCCAACTTGAATGACTCTAAGCCCCAGTTTTCCCACAAAGTAATGCCATACTGCCTTTCTTTGCAGTGACATTCCTTCATTTTATTTTGGGCAAAAAAGACTTTCATAAGGTTCCTCTCCCATTCCTGCTTATCCTTCCCCGTTAGCTACAAGCCCAGAGGCTGGCACGTCATTGCCACTCATTAAACACTGAGTGTTTAGCTCCAAACTCCGTCCACCCAGACTCTCTAGTCTATGGAAATGACCCCGCTGCTGACCTTCTCCATCTTGAGTATGGTTTTCAGCTCTGGTCAGTCATCCTGAACTGTCCTTTGACACATGTCCTTTGACACAGGGTCCCCAACCTCCTTTGGACTTGAGGTGACTTAATGCTTGTATCTCAGGTGTGTGTGTGTGTGTGTGTGTGTGTGTGTGTGTTGGGGGAGTTATGTTCTCTATTGGAAAATGTAGACAAAATCCACCCAGTTATTCTGGAAGAAGTAAACACATGTCAGAACAGTCTCCACTCCTGCCTCTGCTTCCTCCTTCTGGAATGCCCTTTCAAAAGTTCCTCCCTCCCAGTTTCCCTGTTGCCCATGGTCCGGTGTTACTCCACTCTTTTGTGGAGTCCTGCCTGACAAGCCTGTCCTTCCCGATGTTTCTGTGTCATTCAGAACCCACACCATGCCCTCTGGCGCCACGCTCCTTTGCAAAAGGGGAGCATTTATGAGACTCACTTTCTCTCTGCTCCTCTTTCTCATCTAGTCCATGAAACAACCAGAGCTCAGATGGATCGGAGCAAACAGATGAGAAGCGGATAGGAAGGGGGGATAAAAACTACTGTCTATCTGAGCTGTGCAAGTGGGCCACTCCCATTTACCTAGGAGACCTTAGAGGCTCCAAAGTAAATCTGTCTATTCCAATTCATCTCAAGTCGTGAAACTTGTACTCGACCTCAGGTATCTGACCCCATTTTCTCACTTGGTCCCTTCTCTTCCCAACCAGAAATACAACCTGCCAGGTTAAGGCCAATTTAGACATGGCTCTTTCCCCTAGGGTGCATGCATACCCTGAATTCACTAATCCTCACCACCGGGGACCCTAACAACGGTAAATTCAGGAGCTGGGGGGGGGTGCATGCCCTGCCTGTGCTCAGTGGAGCTGGCAGCCCCCGCCCCTGGCTGAGGGAAGCTAGTGGAGGCACGTTCCCTTCTAAGCCGGGCATATGTCACCTTTGGGCAAAAGATGAGCTAATAGAATTGAGATGAATGTAATTGGCAGAAGGTCAGCGAGGGAGCCATGTGCGTCTGCAGCTTCCCGAAAAGGCCAGCGTGTTTCTTGCTCCCCTGTCTCGTGATTAGTATGCAGGTGAGGCGCATGGGCCTCTGCAGAGTAATTGGATCACTCGGAGATCTGCAATGCCTGGTGTATGTACAAAGCCTCAACAGTGATTAGATCCTGCCCGCTCATCTCAGCAAGCCTTGAAATTCTCCCCACTGTGAAAAACTAATTTTCTGTGGGAATTTATTAAATAAGAAATCTGCATGCTACTTTACCTTGTAAGTCAGGCCAGCAGCATACAAAGATTCCCCTCGACTTTGATGCCCGCTTCCAGCAGAGACTTCTCCATCGCTTGGGGACGGGTGTTTAGGAGCCAGTTTTGTTTCAGGGTCTGTGTATTTCCCACTCTGTCCTCAGGGCAAGAAAGATGGGAAACTCCACAGCTAGAAGCTTCCGAGAGAGAAGGGGGGTGGGCGGGGATGGCTGTGAAAAAGTCAGGCTGTGTGTTCAGACCATGGCGTGGCCTCTTCCCATGAGAGGCCATCATGTCCCCCAAAGCTCATATGTCCAAGTCTTATTCCCTAAGATCTCAGACTATGATAGTATTTGGAGGCAGGATCTTTAAAGAGGCGGCAAGGTAAAACCAGATCATTGGAGAAGGTCCTACTCCAACATGGCTAGGGTCCTTTTTTTTTTTTTGTAGACCGGGGATTGAACGCAGGGGCGTTCTACCTCCACGCTACGCCCCCGGCCCTATTTTTTATACTTTATTTTGAAACTGGGTCTCACGAAGTTGCGGAAGCCTCACTAAGTAGAAAGAGAGAGAGAGAGAGAGAGAGAGAGAGAGAGCTGAGGCTGGCCGCGAACCCAGATCCTCCGGTCTCCGCC
>PVJS01016167.1:0-12196 GCA_004027185.1 Glis glis
GGGGAGGGCAAGAAAGAAGGGAATTAATGGAATTACTATCATAAATAATATGTACATGTGAAAATATACCAACATCATTCTTGGTACTCCATACGGGTGGGGGGAGGCGGGGGGGCACTAAGAGCTGTGTGCATATATGTTAACATCAAATAGATATTCATTGCAATGTAAGACTCCAATGCACCAATAAAAGCACGTTAAAAAAATAAAAAAATAATAAAAAAAAAAGAAACTTGGAACCACACATGGTGGTGCATACTTGCAATCCCAAAACTTGGGAGGCTGAGACAGGAGGATCGCATGTTCAAGGACAGCCTCAGCAAATAGTGAGACTCTCATCAACCTAGTAAGACCCTGTTTCAAAATAAAATAGGCTTGGGGTATAGCTCAGAGGTAGAATGTCCCTGGGTTCAATCCTCAGTAACACACACACACACACACACACACACACACACACACACACACACAAATAGTAATAATAAAATAAAATAGTAAAAGTAGGGGCAGGCGTGGTGCATGCCTGTAATCCCAGTGACTCACAAGCCTGAGACAAGAGGATCTCCAAGTTCAAGTCCAGCCTGGGCAATTTAGTGAGACCCTGTCTCAAAATAAGAAATAAAAAAGGACTAGGGGATGTAGCTCAGTGGTACAGAGCTTCTGGGTTCAATCCCTAGTACCACAAAAATTAAATAAAATAGTAAAAGTAGGGGTCTGGCAACATAACTAACTCAGTCCTAGAGTCTGTGCTTAGCATGTGCAAGGTTCTGGGTTCAATTGTTAGCACCCCCCAAAAAGTGAAAATGAAGTATGGGGACTGAGGGTATAGCTCAGTGGTAAAGAGCTTGCCTAGCATGCATGAGACTCTAGGTTCTATCACCAGCACTGACTAAATAAATAAATAAATAGGAAAATAAAGTATGTATTTGATATTTACTAAGAGGGAATACCCAATGTCTTTGTGATAATACCACATGCTCACGTGCAAGCAAGTTCAAGGCGACGCGTCCTGCATGAAAGCGAGGCTGGGGAAGTGAGTGCATGGCGGCCGGCTAATAGGTCACAGGGACTGGAACTCGAGGAAATGCTGGTCTTTCCTGACAAACGGGCATGAGCTCTTTCCTTAATTAATTAGAATAATATCACAGTCCACTTTATTCTTTACTTATCCAAAATAAAAACAAAAACCAAGCCTAGGGGCTGGGCATCACTTTTTACTCTCTTCCCCATAAAGTTTTCATTTTTTAAAAAACTTGCATTTTAACTGTGTTATTATTTGATATTTTTAAAATTCAGGATATATGCAGGATATAAAATTCGAAACTTTCAGGGTCCACATTTCTTGCTGAGGCTACCCTCGAATCTGTGATCCTCCTGTCTCAGACTCCCAAGTACTTGGATTACAGGTGTCCTCTACCACACCCAGCTTTCAATATTTTTTTTTTGCAGTACATTTTTTTGCTACTTAGTGAGGCCCTCTGCAACTTAGTGAGACCCTGTTTCAAAATAAAGAATAAAAAATAGGACTGGGGGTATAGCCTGGAGGTAGAATACCCCTGGGTTCAATCCCCAGTACCGTAATACATAAATACATAAATAAATAAATAAATAAATAATAAAAAGTCCCTAGGAAGTCAGGCATTGTGGTGTACATCTGTAATCCCAGTACATGGGAGGAGAACCTGTTTCAAAACAAAAATTAAAAATGGCTGGGGGTGTAGCTTGGAGGCACAATACTCCTTGGCTCCTTGGTTCCATCCCCAGTACAAAAAAAAAAAAAAGGCAAGAAAGAAAGAAAGAGAAAAAGAAGTCCCTAGGAGCCAAGTCCAGTGGTGTACATCTATAGTCCCTGCTACTTGGGAGGCTGAGGCAGGAGGATCTTTTGAGCTCAGGAGTTCAAGACCAGCCTGGGCAACATAGACCCTGCCTCAATAGTAACAACAACAACAAAGGTCTCTTTCTTATACATTTACAAGAATCAATTCCATGTGGGATTAAACACATGAGAGAAACAAAACTTTTATAACAAAAGAATTTCTTCATGCCAGGTGTTGTGGCACATGCCTGTAATTCCAGTACTTGGGAGGCAGAGAGAGGAGGATTGTGGGTTCAAAGCCAGCTTCAGCAATTTAGTGAGACCCTGTTTGTTTGTTTGTTTTTTTTTTTGCGGTACCAGGGGTTGAACCCAGGGGCATTCTACCTCCACGCTACACCCCCGGCCCTATTTTTTATACTTTATTTTGAAACCGGGTCTCACGAAGTTGTGGAGGGCCTCACTAAGTAGAGGGAGGGAGAGAGAGAGAGAGAGAGAGAGAGAGAGAGAGAGAGCTGAGGCTGGCCACGAACCCCGGATCCTCCGGTCTCTGGCTCCCAAAGTACAGGGATTACAAGCATGTGCCACCACGCCTGGCGCGACCCTGTTTTAAAATTAAAAAAAAAATAGGGCTGGAGGTATAACTCAGAGGTAGGACACCCTTGGATTCAATCCCTAGTAACACACACACACACACACACACACACACACACACACACACACACACAAAATTATCTCTCATCAAGGCGCAGTGGCACATGCCTGTAATCCCACTACCTGGGAGGCTGAAACAGGATGATCTCAGGTTTGAGGCCAGCCTCAGCAATTCATCAAGACTCTCAGCAACTTAGTGAGACCCTGTTTCATAATAAACAGTAAAATGGGCTGGGCATGGTGGCACACACTTGTAATCTGAGTACTTCAGAGGCTGAGACAGGAGGATCGCAGGTTCGAAGCCAGCCTCAGCAATTTAGTGAGGCCCTAACTTAGTGAGACCCTGTTTCCAAATAAAAAATAAAATAGGTCTGAGGGTGTAGCCCAGAGGTAAAAGGCCCCTGGGTTCCACCCCCAGTACCAAAACAAATGTAAAAAGTAAAAAGGGATGGGTGTGTAGGTCAGAGGTAGAATACTCCTGGGTATAAAAAAATTATATTTATATATATACACATACATATACATATACATATACATATGTATATGACATATATATAATAGAGATGGAGGTATAGCTCAGGTAGAACACTCCTGGGTTCAATCCCCAGTGACACATACATACACACGAAAGAAATTAATTACTTCTGTTTATCAAAAGGCACCATAAAAGCTGGGATGTGGCTCAGTGATAAAGCACTTGCCTTGCATGCATGAGGCAGTGGATTTAATCCCCAGCACTGCAACAAAACAAAACAAATAACAACAACAATAAAAACTGGACAAAAGACAGAACTACGTATGTCACACAGGAGGCAACATAAATGACCAAGAAGCATGAGAAAATATTTTCAGTCTCATCCATAATTGGGATATATATATATATATATAAAAAAGGCATCTCAGTTAATTCTAATTTATAATATATATTTTATGTATACACACATATATACACACATATATCCAATATAGTGTGTGTATACATAAAATATATATTATAAATTAGAATTAACTGAGATGCCTTTTATACCATCAGATCATCAAGAACTAAAACATCTGGCAGTACCAAGTAAGGATATTAATGGAATCTCATAAAGGATGGAGGTAATAAAATTGGTTTAACACTTGGCCAAAAAGTTGCCTCTATTTTATGAAGGTGAGGATACAGGTACCCCCATGGCACAGAGCTCCACTCTTGGGCACAAGCTTTGGAGATACTCTTGTAAATGAACACTAGGACAAGAATGGAAAAGCATGTTTACAGCAGCTAGGTCCCCTCCCTTCCTCCCTCTCTCCTTCCTTCCTTTCTTTCTTTCTTCCTAGATTGATCCCAGGGGAATTTTACATCTGAGCTACACCCCATCATCACTTCCTCCTCCTCCTCCTCCTCCTCCTCCTCCTCCTCCTCCTCCTCCTCCTCCTTCTCCAGAAACAGGATCTGGCTAAGTTGCTGAGGCTGTCCTCAAGCTGGTGATCCTCCTGTCTCAGCCTCCCAAGCACTGGGATTACAGGCATGCACCACCGTGCCCACCTTCACAGCTGCATTTTTTTTTTTTTGGAAAACAAAGAACTACAAACAACTCAAGTATCAACAGAAGAATGGATAAATTTAAGTATATTCATAATATAATAGTGAAAATGAATGATGCAGAACTAGAGGATCAATATTGGTGAATCTCACAAACATGATTTTAAACTAAAGAAAAAAAGAAAAAATTACAGGAGAATATAGTCAATATTATATCATTTATATAAAGTTAAAAATGTACAAAACTAAACAATGTATCATTTAGGGATACATAGAAAAGCAGAGAGAAAAGAAGAGAATAAGTACAAAATCCATGACAGCAGTTATTTCTGAGGGGTTAGTAAGGAAAGGCAATCAGGCAGGAATTCATACCAGGGTTCAACGGTCTGGTAAGGTCCTATTTCATAAGCTGCGTGGAGGGTACAAGGCATTTGTTATTTCTGTGCATGCACGTACACACACACACACACACACACACACACACACAAGCATTGGGGAAGGCAAGGAGGGGAACAAGATCCTTCTCGTGTGAAGGGAACAACATATGCTCAGTGAAATGACCCAGTACACCTGGGAAATGGATACTTCGTCATTACTTGAGCGTAAGTCGTGAGAAGAGGAATGGTGAGAAGCTCCTTCACACGCTGTGTTTGTGGAGCTTCTGCTGAGGGCCGGCACTGCACTGCACACTGGGACACACAGATAAGAGACTCAGTGCCTGCCCTGGAGCTCACAGTCAGTGGTGGGGCAGTGTGCTAAGCATTATGGTAGGGAGGTCTATCGAGAGTGTAGGTGAGAGGCCCGAATCCAGAGGGGTCTCCCAGAGAAGAGGACACTGAAGTGGGTTTTGAAGGGCCAGTGCTCCTGCTGATGACCTGAGAAAGGCTGATCCCAAAACAGGGAATTCTGCATGTAAGAGAATAGGGTAGGTTCCAAATCCATGTCACACCATTCCCCCCAGAAATGTATAGAATCTGTTTGTTGCCAGAGACCCAAACCCACAGGCTATCTTGAAAAATGCTCTATTTAGAACAGTCTTAAAATGTACAGTGTATTTTGTAGATCTGAAGTAACATTCTCATTTTCAAAAGAAATAATGGACATTGTAGAAGTGTATAAATGCATTTCCAAAATGCCTTAAGCATTGTATTTTTATAGACATTATATGTTTTAATAACTCTGACTTTGTGTATTTTTATTTGTTTTATTAAAATGTGTACATCAGTAAAGAGTTTAAACAATGAGAAAAAAAAGAAAATAGGGTCGGTTAAAATGATGAGCATTATTTTCCTTTTTTGGTCATTGTTAGGAACTGTGTTCTGCCAAAATTCATATGCTGAAGTCCTAATGCCAATGTGACTATTTTGAGGTAGGCTTTAAAAGAGGGAATTAAGGTTAAATGAAGTCATAGGGTGTCGCCCTAATCCAATATGACTGATGCCCTTATAAGAAGTGGAAGAGACACACCAGGGATGTACACACAGCTGAAGGGCCACGTGAGGACACAGCCAGAAGGCCAAGGGGACACACTCAGAAGAAACCAAACCCACCGACACCTGAGAAAAATAAGTTTCTGTTGTGGAAGCCACCCAGTCTGAGGGTTTTGTTTTGGCAGCCCTGGAAGACTAATAGGATCACCTTTGAATACCCCAATGCCTGAGGAATCCTTCAGGTGGCACAGCAGAGTCGCCCCCGCTGTCGAAGCAGGAAGCCATCATGGTCTTTCCCAGCCCTCCTCACAGGGGCTGTGTGGCCCAGCGTGGGTCAGTGAGAAGCACTGAGAGGCCTCGCAGACGTGGTCTCGAGCCACCCACAGGAGCAGCAGCACGTGCACAGAAGCCCCTCTGGGGATGGGAGCGGCAGCAATGGGAGCTGCGTCTTGGTTCCCAGGGCTCTGGCTGTGGCTCAGGGTGGCAGAGCCCCATGCAGCAGTGGCACTCGTGCAGGCCATAATGTCTAGAGTGGTGGCAGAGGCGGAATCTTCAGTGGGCTAGCTCTAGTCTGTGGTTACAGGCTTGTGCCACCACACTCAGCTTATTTTTTAAATTTTTAAAATTTTGAAATAGGGTCTAAGTTGCCCAGGTTGGCCTTGAACTTGTGATCCTCCTGCCTCAGCCTCCTCAGTCCCTAGGATTACAGGCATGCACTGTGCCTGGCTTCCTAACAATGTTTAAAGGAATTGCTTTCCTGCTTAAACCATACAGCATTCATTTCTGTTGCTCGTTACTCCCACAGGCCCTCAATGGTCTGCAGGCCTGGAGTTGTGAAGTGGTGGAGCAAGGATGAGCCTGGGCCGAGAAAGGCCAGAGGCAACTCCTATGTGCCCTGCTGAGGAAACAGTGGACAGACACTCCACTATTTTGAGTTTGGGAGTGATGGGACCAGAGTAGCTTCTAAGAAAGACAGTTTTTAGTAGCAGACCAGAGGCTAAGTTGGAGAGGGGGAGTCTGAGGCAGGGAGACCGGTTAGGATGCTATTTGGAACAAGCCAGGTAAGAAATAACAAGGACTAGCACCAAGGCAATTCACTGGGGTTTGGAAGGAGGACACAAATAACGAGGATCTGAGGATCAATTACATACGGTGTCTGTGAAAGGAAGACACCAGGAGAGCTCCTAGAGAGCAGACTGCAGCCGAGTCAGGACGGTGGGAAGCAAAGCCTTAGAAATACGGTGCTTTGGATCAATGGGCTTGAGGACATTTTCTTACTATGTAATAGAAGCAGGAAGGTGGATAGGGGTGGCAGGAAAAAAGAGCAGTAGAGTTTGCTGAAATACAGACCCACCCAACAAGAAGGGACTCAGACACAACTTGTGCTGTGGGTCCCGTTAGCCTAAACCTGCCTTCTCATCTCTGCCCTTTGGCTTGTGAGATACAAAAACTGTCTCATTTTGAATGCTGAACACTTCTTTCAATTCCAACTCCACCTCTATTTAGTGAACACCTACTATATTGCTCATCTCTGTACTTGGTCCTGGAGTTACAAAAGGAACCTTAGTCAGCCCTTGGGTTTCTTTTTGTTTGTTTGCTTTTGTTTTTATAGTACTGGGATTGAACCCAGGGGTGGTCTACCACTAAACTACAATCCCATCCCTTACACACACACACACACACACACACACACACACACACACACACACACACACAAAATATATATATATATATATATATATATATATATATATATATATAAATTTTAAGACATGGTCTCATTGTTTTACCCAGGCTGGCCTCAAACATGTGATGCTCCTGCTTCAGCTTCCAGAGTTGCTGAGGTTACAGACGTGCACCACCATGCCTGGCTCAGCCCTTGGGTTTCAATCCCAAAGGCTGTGTATCAGAATCTTCTATAAGACTCATGCCCAGGCCACACCCTGGGAAGCTCTGATTCAGTAGGTGGGGCTCTCACATCTGTGTTAAAACAAACAAACAAACAAACAATAAACACAAAATGATACAGATAGTTCTGTCATACAGTTATAAAATACAAATGAATCAGGAACGGTTATCTATATCTTATTCAATTCTTTTTTCCTGACAGGTACGATGATCTGAGCTCATTATCTGGTGAAGAAACACATACATGTACACAAGTAATTATGAGGATTTGAATGAAGAGATCATACCGGGAGCGGAATGTATCCATTCACTAGGCTCCCAGTAAGTGCTAGGCATTGGACTAGGCTCTAGAGCTCCAAATATGGAAAGAACTAAGGACACCACTCAGGAGGTCTAGAGAATATAAGGGCATACGAATCTCAAATTTTAACTCCTGTTCCAATAGTGTTTAATGTATGTGCAATGGGTAGCAGAATAGAATATAAAGAAGTCATGTCATTGTAATGGGGAAATACCCAAGGAGATTCCATTCAAGACAAGTTTTAAATAATGAAAATGAAGAGGAGCTCACCAGGTATATGAGGGAGAAGGCCCCTTCAGGCACAGGAGAGTCATGCACCAAAGTGGGACTGGGAAAGTGGCACACTGAGGCAGGGGAGAAAATGCCTTCATGGATGGCTGAACCCATTTGTTGTGAAGACTGGCAGCAAAGACAGTGGGAAAGGTTGGCGGGCACTAGATACCTATAAAATTAAGGAATTTAGAATGTATTCCACAAGCCCGTGGTTTTCAGGTTATACTCAGGAGCTATAAGCGCTCCTTGCAGTCCACGCCTGAGTCATCTGGAGGTGGCCAGCAGGGCCAGGTGGGCAGGATGTCCGCCCCGTTTCAACCATACTGACTCTGCTTTTTATCTGTTTCATGGTGGGCATCAATGAAAGACTGTCTTTTAAACAAAGGGTTTCATAATTAAGGAAAGTTTTAAAATGATAGTGTTAGGTAATGATAAACCATTTAAGAATTTTAAGCAGGAAAGTGGTGTGTGTTTCTAAGGTGAATAGAGTTATCAATAGCATCAAGTGAGGAGATGTCAGGAAACAAGTATTGAAAAGTATCCTTTGGGTTTGACAATTAAAAAGTGACATTAGTGAAAACAGTTGATGGGGGGAGGTAGGGAGTTGGGAACCGAATGCAGATTTAGTGGAATGAAGAGAAAGAAAAAAACATGGATCCAGGGAACAGAGACTATACTCTTAAAGAGTTTTAGATATAGAGCAATGCAGGGAGATTTGGCAATAACCAGAGGGGGGATTGTCCAACTCACAAGTCCCCTTTCTTTGCTAACTGATCTCTCATCTACATGGTTACAGGGGTGGACTTCTGGAAGCCATGTTTGGCCATCCAAGCTGGGCCACCCACCCCCAATAAATAAATTTAGAATTTGGGCCAAGAGATAAAGCCCGTTCTCTTTGGTTGGTTGGGTTGTTTGTTTATTTATTTAGTGTTACTGGGAATTGAATCCAGGGGTGCTCTACCTCTGAGCTACACCCCCAGCCCTTTTTAATTTTTATTTTGAGATAGGGTCTCTTTAAATTGCTAAGGGTATTTCCTAAGTTGCCGAGGCTGGCCTCAAATCTGGGATCCTCCTGTCTCAGCCTCTCAAGTACTGGGATTACAGGCATATACTACCACACCTGGCTGGTTGGGTAATTTTGGGAGCTGGCTACTGCAAGTGACCTACAGATGTGAAGATGAAGAAAGCAGTTATATGGAAAGGTCAGTTGGGAGGGAACATCCAGGCTGGCTTTACAGGCCCTGTTTCCAAATCCCACTCAAATCCTGGGTTCTGGGTGAAACCACTGCTAATCATGAACCTTTTGGTTTTGGTTAACTCAAATAGTTTCTCTTATAACAAAATCACCCTTCCTGATACAGATGGTATATGATTTCATTTATATCTCTTTTCTTCAAAGAGAAAAGAATGGTCGGTTGAGTGAAAGTCTGATGACGCAGAAAAAGAAGGGCTAATTGATAGAGCTATTTTCAGAACAGAGGTGCGGGGTCCAGAGCCCAAGCTAGGAGCAGCAGGAAGAGATGCTCTTCCCCGAGATACGTGGGGATGTAGATAGGAAGAGGCATCCTAATGACTCTTGCTGTTTTGGTGAAGGGTCAGGGTTATCTACAGATCATGAGATGGGTGGGCCATAGTTTGGGAGAGGCTTGAGGAGAATGGCAAGGTTTGAGAACAGCAGTGGTTTCAGTGGACCAGGGATCTGGCCACAGACCAATACACAAAGACAGTTGAAGATTCTAAGTGTATAGCGGTGAATGCAGGCATAGAATCTCAGCCCTAAAAGCTAAGGCTTTTAGGCTCCTCGTCCTACCGCGTTACGCCCCCGGCCCCTATTTTTTATACTTTGTTTTGAAACCGGGTCTCACGAAGTTGCGGAGGGCCTCACTAAGTAGAGAGAGAGAGAGAGAGAGACAGGAAGAGAGAGAGACAGAGAGACAGGAAGGGAGGGAAGGAAAGAGAACGCTCGCGTGCGCGCATGCGCGAGCTGAGGCTGGCCTTGAACCCGGATCCTCTGGTCTCCGCCTCCCAAAGTACTGGGATTACAAGCGTGCGCCACCATGCCCGGCCTACCTACCCACCTTTAAGATACAAATTGCATCCATCATTCCCCTGCTTGGTTTTCCCCAATGCTTTCCCAATGCTTTGACATAAATTGTCGCCAGCTTTGCTCAACAACTGGAAGTAGGGGAAGCAGAAGGAAATTTTGGATGGATCTAGAGCTGGGTGTGTGAAACTGCCAGGTATGGATCTGGGGTGTAGGAAGGCTAGATAGGATGGATACCAACAGCCTGAGAGATAAAAAAGAATACTGGGGTGGGTGGGGCATGAAGTGAATAAACGGGTGAGACAACTGGAGACATCCAAGGTTGGCTTGTGCTGAAATGTTCTGGGTGAGACAAGGTTCAAGGTGGGAACATGTAGGCATTTCCTGAAGTGACATATTTTGAGAGAGATAAACTTCCTCCACTATCTATAAACGGCTCCACCTCCCACTCAGCCACCCAAACCTGAAATCTGAAGTTGTCCTAGGACTGTAGTCTTTTTTTTTTTTGCCCCCTCCACATTCAGTTGGCCATCATATTCTTTCAATTGTATTTCCTAAACACTTTTCTCTCCCCCCCTCCTTCTCCCTCTCCCTCTCCCTCTCTTTAGCTGGGGTCTTGCTATATTTTTCAGACTGGTCTTGAACTCCTGGACACTTCAGCCTCCTGAGTGCTGGGACTAAAGGCATGCACCACCATGCCCAGCTCCTAAACATCTCTTAATTGAAATTGCAGTACATTGGTTGTGCTTACTTATTTAGCAGTACTGAGGATTGAACCCAGGGGTGCTCTACCACTGAGCTACACCCCCAACCCTTTTTATTTTTATATTTTAAAAATTTGAGATAGGGTCTAGCTAAATTACCGAGGCTGAGCTTATACTTGCAATCCTCCTGCCTCAGCTTCCCAAGTCCCTGGGTTTACAGGTATCCACCACAGCACCCAGCTGCTTGCACTATTTAGTTTCAGTTCTAAACCCCAACTTCCTTGCCCTAGTCCCCTTTATTTTATTTTTTTATTTTTTTGCGGTACCGGGGATTGAACCCAGGGGCGTTACCCCAGCCCTATTTTTTTTTTAATGTTTTTATTGGTGCACTGTAGTCTCACATCACAATGAGTATCAGTTTGGTGTTAACATACATGCACACAGCTCTTGGTGGGTCTCACGAAGTTGCTGAGGGCATCACTAAGTTGCTGAGGGCCTCACTAAGTAGCGGCCAGGGATCCTCCGGTCTCAGCCTCCCAAGTACTGGGATTACAAGCTGAGCCACCACGTCTGGCCCCAGTCCCCTTTAAAATGCAAATCAGACCTTGTTGCTTGCAGGAAGCCGCCTAATGCTTCCAGTGGCTACCCATGGCTCTAAGACACACTCACCATGGCAGATGCGTCCTTTGTAATCTGGCTATTGTTTCCCTCTGCAGCTTTATTTCTTACTTCTTTCCCAAAGCTGTATGCTCTATTTATAGTTCTTCAAGACCACGTGTTTCTCTGGCTTCTGTGCTTTAGTCACATAATTCCTTGTGACTAAAGGTCCTTGGAAATATCTTCCTTGTCTTTTCTTGGATCTTACTCTTTCAAGATTCCTCTTATCTGCCGAGATATGAGAACCCTTATTTCCTTCTCCAGGAGATTTAATTGTCAATGTATGAATAATTCCTGTGCATGCTCCTGACATAGAATTTATCATGATCTGAAAGCCATAGGGGCAGGAGACTGTTTATTTCACTGGTATAGCGCAGAGCCCACAATACAGTCTGGCCAGAGTACATGCTCAATGGATATTATCGAATGAAAGAAAGAGTGAATGAATGCTGAAGTCATCTTAACTGATAGTAGGAGTTGAGGTGGAGGACTGTGAATCAGGGGCTGAAGTTCATGAAGTACATGAACATGAAAGTTTACTAACTGTTTTATGGGGTCAAGCCATCAACATTCTCTATTAGGGAAATTGCCTTGTCTATTAGTCAGCTGTCCTGCAGTCCCCATCCCTACTCTCATCCCTGTACACATGATTAAATTAAGTGATCCCATCCCCCTCTATTGGTTTGCCAGGGACCCATGACCTGTAGCCTGAAAAGATGAGCTGGGCTAAGGTGATTTTCTCCTGAGATCTGGGAATTGGGGAACAGACTGAAGTGATTAGCAATACCAGGAACACAGGATGAAAGCGTACATCAGGAATTTTCAAGAAACATATAACACAAGTTAGCTGGGCGTGGTGGTGCATGCCTGTAATCCCAGTACCTAAGAGA
>PVJS01016167.1:12296-37963 GCA_004027185.1 Glis glis
AAAAAAAAAAAAAAAAAAAAGTTTCTAAGTTTCTAGCTACCAAGAGAAGTTGTGTAGATTCCAGGGAAATACACCAAGTGCTGTGTGCTGTATGCATGTATGTTTATATCACTTTGAATCTCACTATGATGTATAATTATAATGCACCAATAAAAGTATAAAAATACAACTAAATAAAAAAACAAAATCAAGTTTATAACCAAAGAGGAAACATAAAATACTTTATATAATACTTGTATAGTCCTTGAAATATCTTAAGACTATACTGTTACTTTATAAAGCTAATAAAGAGATCAAAATATAAACATAGCTTATGAAAACAGAATGCTCTCATGCTATACTTAGGGACGTGGTCAAAGGTTATATTGAGATTTTAGACTGAAAGTGAGAGGGCTTAGACTTAACCTCTGATTATAGCACTGAAGAAGAAAGTGGTACAATTATGATAACCAACATTTACTGAATGATTGCTATTTGGTGCTGTGTTAACTAGACAATTCTATCAGATTAGTGGTGTTATCTTCATTTTAAAGTGAGAAAGCTAGGAGATAAATCCAGGAAGATTGCCTCCAGATTCTTGCTCAGAGCCACTAAGCTGTTACAACTTCCTATCTAAGCATTTTTATGGATATACCCATGCTTTTAAGTTTGGCTTTAAAAGTATACACTTAAATATACTGTTTTAGTGTCATTTTTAGAATCAATGGTATCTTAAAATCAAGGAATATGGTAAATATTTGCCTTGTAGAATTAATGATGTTTTGGTGCCTGCTGATCTCCCTGCCGAGTCTGGATTGTAAATTCGTGCATCCTCTGCCTGTGCTTTCTAGAAAAAGCTGCGGGTCAGAGGGGCAGGTGTTGGAAAGTGGAGTACAATCAGCCTGGTCTTCAGAACCCTATCATCATAGAACAGGCGAAAACTGCAGGAAGAAAAGTGTAAGAAAGAATGTCTTCTGTGGTTTTGACGGCAGTTCCTCCACACGAAACGCCCTACCTCTCACGCCTGTCTAAATCCTTCTCATCTTTCGATGCCCAGCCCAAATGCCAGCTCCTTCAAGAAGTGGTCTCTGGTTATATGAAAGCTGTATGTGGGAACAATGTCCAAATTATTAAGCGATAGAACCAACAAGTGAAAGGTGGATTTTTATCATTAAAGCTGCCCACACTCCTCTTTTGGCCTCGGTTTCTCTAAACTGAAAGGAAGCGGTGGCTTAGCCTATCTCTTGCTTTAATAATTTCTGCCCTTGCCCTCTTCAGATTTCGGCCAAAGCTGCTTTAAAGAGCAGATCTTCTGAGCAGATCTCAGACCTCCGGGAGGCGGCTCCTCCGCGGCAGCAGCTCAGTGGGGCGGGGCTGGGGAAGCTGGAGGAGAGGCGGGGGCTCGGAGGGAAGCGCGGCGCGGTCACGTGACTTCCTTCCCAAGGAGCCTCAGCTGCCGGCCTCCCAGCAACCGGTGCGTCCCGCCTAACGACTCCCGCGTATCCCGGTTGGCCGTCGGGGGCGGTTGTGGCAAGGAGGGGCCCACGGTCGCGCTGCTGATTGGCTGAGGCTTCTGTCGCTCAGGCGCGTTGCCTGAGCGCCCGCGGGCGGTGCTGCCGGAAGCCCCTCCCATTGGCCGCCGGGTTCGTGGCTGGCTGGCCGCGGCTGTCACTCCCCGGCCGTTTCCCCGAGGCCAGGGCTCTGCTGGGGGCGGGAGGAAGAGGGGCCGGACTGGGGCCTGACGAGCTGTCGCTGTCTCCGCGGCTGCTATGACCAGCGGGCGAGGCGCCCTCCGCAGCTCCGCGCAGCGCTAGTCGCGGCCGAGCGCCCGCCGAAGCCGTCTGGGTCCCCAGTGCGGCCGCTCCCGCGGCCCCCTCGGCTCTTCCAGCGCCGCCTGCCAGGCGAGGCGAGGCGGAGGCAGGATGAAGATGACGGTGGATTTCGAGGAGTGTCTGAAGGACTCGCCCCGCTTCAGGTAACCCGCACGGCGGCGGGGCTCCCGGCCGGCGTCCCTCGGAGCTGCCTACCCGGGCGGTGGGGGCGTGAGAGCTGGCCGGGTGGAGCGGGAGGAGGGCCCCGCCATCCCCGCCTTCCGACGGGGCGGGCGGCCGTTGCCTCCGCTTCCCACCCGGAGAGGGCACTGTACCCCCATCGGCCTTTCCCGAGGGGCGAGGCGTGGCCGGAGGGGGCCGTCGCCTCCTCACCCTCTTCCTCGCTCTCTGCCTGGGCGGAGCGCCCCGGAGACCTGGCGCACCCTCTCGGGCTTGGAGGAAACGGGGTGCAACCGCGTTCCCGAAGTCCCGTCCCCTTTGCGGGCGCGCGCTCTCCCCTTCCTCTTCTTGCTGCTCTTCCTTTCCCCTTCCTTCCGCTCCTTCTCGGTTTCCACCCCCTCCCCACCCCCTCTTTTAGCGAGCTTGCAGGGCATCCTCTTGCAGTTCACTTAGTTCCTCTTTGCGCTTTTCCGCTCCCCTTTATCCGGGGGAGGAAGGAGTAGGGGTCGAGCTGGGACGTCTGCTTCTGCTTTTTGGTGTCTCCTGCCAAAGGAGCGCTCTGGAAGGCACTGGCAGTTGATTTGCAGGGGAGTCGGGGGTGGGGTGCTTTGACCAACCACATTCCATCGACCCTAGTCCGTGACTGTCTGCTTTTCTTTCCACTTAAGCTCTTTAAAGGGGGCAAGACTGTCGAGAGGTACTGGGCCGAGGGGCGAGGACTAGGAAAAACAGTGCATTTCTGTTTTGAGAACGGAAGTAGGAGGGCCCCGAAGATTACATTTATGTTACTCTTCCAGAAGCCCCGGCCCTGGAGGGCCCTGGATCACAGTCGGATGCTCCTAGTGGATCTGTCACATAAATTGATATGGTGGCATTCCGATTCACCATGGGCTGCCTACTATCCATGGTAGAGGCGACATTCCTGACGGGGACCAGAATACATGCTCTTTCCTTTTCAAGCACCGCAGGAAACTATTGAATTGTTTTGGAGAAGGGAGTTTTTCTAGGTTGTATTTTACAGTGTGTTTACAGGGCTGGTCTTCGACCTCAACAAATTAAGGCCTTAAAACTTCTGTTAGATACTGACATTTCTTGAAATCTTCCTCTGAGTATTAGTGTGTATGTGCCTGCTGAACTCCTTGCCACAAGCTTATTTTGTAAATTCTTGCATCCTCTGCCTGGTAACTAACTGTTCTCATCCTTATCACTGTTAATTTGATTTCCCATTCTCCTTTCAATGATAAGCAAGGGAAAGAAGTGTAAAATGAAGAAACTTCTACTTCTTAGAGAAAATTTAAGAACAGTTTGCCTTTGACCTTTGATTTTTTCTAGATGTTAATTTTATTTGGAATTTAGGGACTTGCTTGTAGGAAAAAACTGCACTAGGTTTGATTACTGTTATTGCTATTAGATTTTGAAACTTTTATGTTATGGGTGAATTGAAGGATTCACACAAATGGATTGTCTTGGATAGTCTTGGAGGTTAGTTTCCAGGATCCGGCTACAAAGGGACAAATTTTTAAAGGGCACCTTAGAAAGTTATGCTTTTTTTGTGTGACAGTTTTACTAATACGACAACTGTTTGTTTTAAATGTAATCACAGCCTTTTTTTTTTCTCTTTAGAGAATGTAACTTCGTGCTCCCTTTGTTTCACATTATAAATTTGATTAAAAAAAGTTGAGAGAAGTGATTTGGAAATACTTCTAGCCATTGGGGTTGGCCACAAACCATATGATGCCTTTGTTTTTAAAATAAAGGAATCATTGAATTTAAAATAGGAGGGAAAGAAACTGATTAAGTTGTATGGTGTAGTATAGTGAACTTTTATTAAACTTGAACGTAATACCTATTCTATTTTAATTAAGATAGATTTTCAGGAGCTGTTTCCATGATTCCAATTACTGTCAGCTGCAAATTGTGATGAGATACCAACATTCCAAGAACTTCAGCATCTTGTATACATTTTTTTTTTTTTTTTGCGGTACCGGGGATTGAACGCAGGGGCGTTCTACCTCCGTGCTACGCCCCCAGCCCTATTTTTTATGTTTTATTTTGAAACCGGGTCTCACGAAGTTGTGGAGGGCCTCACTAGGTAGAGAGAGAGAGAGAGAGCGAGAGCTGAGGCTGGCCGCGAACCCGGTTCCTCCGGTCTCCGCCTTCCAAAGTACTGGGATTACAAGCGTGTGCCACCACGCCCGGCCCTCTTGTATACATTTTTGAGACTGGATTAGATTTGCAATAGAGGGAAGAATGCCAAGAAATAGAAGTCTCATTATTCACATCCTAATGTTTACAGTTATTTCTGTAACCCTATTACTCTGTAGATTTGTGTAGCATTTGAATAGAGTACTTCATAAGGCTTTATTCATATGCCCTTATGTATAGGAGAAACTTGACAAGAGTAGTATTTGTTTCATGAGCGGTATATTGAAACTCATATCAAAATAGAGAATTTGTCAGGGCTGGTCTTGTTTTAAAATTTTCCATTAAAAATTTTTTTTTGTTGTTTTGGTGGTACTGGGGATTGAACCCAGGGGCATTCTACATCTATGCCCCCAGTCCTTTTTATTTTTTATTTTGAAACAGGGTCTTACTAAGCTGCTAGGAGGCTCACTGAGCTGCTGAGACTGGCCTTGAACCTGCAATCCTCCTGTTTCAGCCTCCCACTTACTGGGATTATAGGCATGGCTACCCCACCTCTTTTTTAAATTTTATTTTGAGACAGAATTTTGCTAAGTTGCCCAAGTGTGACTGGAATTTGGAGTCTACCTGCCTCAGCTGCTCAGTAGCTGGGATTGCAGGTGTGTGCCACTGTTACCAGCTGGGCTTGTTTTTTTTGTGATAGCAAGGCTGCTGGATTTGTAGTGTTCTGATCTATTGTGCTATCTTTACACTAATTTTTTTTCTTCCACAAGTGAATCTTTTGGCATTTAAGCCTGGTGTGTGCACATAACTGCCGTGGGTGCTGTAGAATTAATGCAAAAAAGGCAGATCTTGCTGAAGAAAAATTTTTGCCACTGTTCAAGATTTAAAACATTCATTTTTCTCATTAAAAAGATGAGGGAATTGAAGGACTGATTGAAATAGAGGGAGAAGGATGTTGCAGTTGCAACATTGTCTTTTATAATTTGAATAAACTCAGTGGTTACTTTTACATTCCAATGAACATTATTTTGTTTTTTTTGTTTTTAGATTGGAGGGTACATTTCATTGTGTAATTTTGGGTTCTCTTTTTAGTTCTTTAAACACCATTCTAAAATCTGTTTAAAGGTCAAAATCTTGTTCATCTAAAAACTTACAAGAATGCAAATGTGTCATATGTGTACTTTTTTTAGTGGAAATTTTACATTTTGATCAAAAATTTGCTGAAGAAGTTTGAATTTGTTTGGGTCTTAAATTGTATGTACTTGCTCCTTAAAATTTAATAAGCTCATAATAAAAGTTATGTGTTTGCTTTATTTAAACATGTTCTGGTTCACTCAGGAAGTGAATATTTGTTTAAAATAAAAAGCTGGATTAAATTTTTCTGAATCATGAAAGATTTTTGTTCTGAGCAATGTTTAAATATAAAAATATTGGCCTTTAGCTTTCAAACACTACAATCTTTATCTGACACATTTAGAGAAATTCTTTATCAGTGTTAATTGTTCATTATCCTGAAAGTTTTTTTTATATATTCCATTTCAGATATGATATTTGTTCAATATTTTAGAATAAAATATTTTTAAAAATGAATTTTTGGGTGAAAGGTCTTAATGAGTTAAAGCTTTGGAATAAAATGTGACTATAAACTGGGCCTGGTGGTGTATACCTGTAATCCCAGTATTTGGGATGCTGAGACGGGGGATCCCAGGTTCAAGGTCAGCCTCAGCAACTTCATGAGACTCTGTTTCAAAACATAACAACAGCCGGGCGTGGCGGCGCACGCTTGTAATCCCAGTACTTTGGGAGGTGGAGACTGGAGGATCCGGGTTCGCGGCCAGCCTCAGCTCTCGCTCTCTCTCTCTCTCTCTACCTAGTGAGGCCCTCCACAACTTCGTGAGACCCGGTTTCAAAATAAAACATAAAAAATAGGGCTGGGGGTGTAGCACGGTAGAACGCCCCTGGGTTCAATCCCTGGTACCACAAAAACAAAAACAAACAAACATAACAACAACAAAAAAATAAAAAGGGCTGGGGGTGTAGCTTAGAGGTAGAATGCCCCTGGGTTTAATCCCCAGGACTCCTCCTACCCCCCCCCCAAAAGTGACTGTATATTTTGGTTATTTTATTTTTTCGTATTGGTGATTGAATCCAGGGGCATTCTATCTTTGAAATACACCCCCAGCCCTTTTTATTTTTTATTTTAAAAAGATCTTGCAAAGTTGTTGAGGCTGACCTTGAACTTGTGATCCTTCTGTCTCAACCTTTCAAGTACTGGGATTACAGACATGCACCGCTGTGCCCAGCTGGTTATGTTTTGCTATTATACTGGTGCCAATCCTAGTTGATTTTTTGGTTTATATTCCATTTTTTATAGCAAATATAATCAACAACTGGCCCCTTATACATTAAAAAACCCTTAACAACTGGCACCTTATACATTTAAAATATAGTGGGCAAGGGATAGTGTTTTTGTCTCTGAAATGTTAGAATGGAATTATAATTTTATGTACCAAAATACAAGAATCCTGGTAGTGTTCATTGCAGCTGGAAGAATGCCCCTGGAGTCTTCATTTAATGTAATATTAAGTTGTTATAAAGAAGCTGGGCATGGTGGTGCATGGTTGATATAATTCCAGAATTTGGGAGGCTGAGAGAGGAGGTTTGAAGGTTTGAGGCCAGCCTCAGCAATTTAGTGAGAGCCTCACCAACATAGTGAGACCCTGTTTCTCAGTAAAAAATAAAAAGGGACTGGGCATGGTGGTGTTCCTAGATTAAGTCCTCAGTACTAAATTAAAACAACAACAAAAAAAAAAACACCAGGGGTGTACTTGGGGATAGAACCCCCCCAAAAAAAAGAAGAAAGGAAAAGAAAAAAATACCCAAAGTTGATATAATCTGCCAGACTTCATATTACATGCTTTTATAGCCATTCTTTTATTAGCGGTTGAAATATCCTATAAAATAGCATTTATTATTTTTATTTTTTTAATGTTTAAAAAAATCCCAAACTAGGTATTTTGGGAGGTTAATTGACTGGACTTTCAAAATGATGGACCTGAGGTGCATCTACTCATTTATAACAGGCCCTCCTTCTCTGTGGTTTTGCTTTCAAGGTCTCATTCATGTGCCATCAATCTAGTCTGAAAATATTAAATGAAAAATCCCAGAAATAAGCAATTCATAAGTTTTTAAATCTTGCCATTCTGAGTGATGCAGGCTCATGTTGTCCCGCTCTATCCTACCTGGGGTGCCTTTGTCCAGTGTATTCACACTACATGTGCTACCTGCCCAATGTAGTATTTGGGTTGATTATCAGATAGGTTGAGGTGGTATTGCAGTGCTTGTGTTCAATAACCTTTATTGTACTTAATAATGACCCCAAAGTGCCTCAAAGTACAAGAGTAGTAGTGAGCCTGGCAATCTGGATATGACAAAAACTGCAAAGTGCTTTAAGTGAAAAGGTGAAAATTCTTGACTTACTAAGGGAAGAAAAGAAATTTGTATGCTTCCAGGCATGGTGGTGCATGCCTATAATCCCGGTATTTGGGAAGCTAAGATAGGATCACAGGTTTGAGCCCAGCCCTGGCAACTTAGTGAGACCCTGTTTCAAGATAAAAAGTTCTGGGGGTTTATCTCAGGGATAGAATGCCCCTGGGGTTAATCTCCAATACTACAAAATAAGTAAGTAAACGAGTAAATAAATCAATAAATAAAAAAGGCTGGGGATGAAGCTTAGTAATAGAGGGCCTCTGAGTTCAATTACCAGTTCTGTCCCCCCCTAAAAAATGAATCTTCTATCTCTGAAATTGTGAAGACAGGACAAAATTCATGTTAGTTTTGAGGTTATATCTCAAACTGCGAAGTTATGAATACAGTATGTAAGTGTGTATGATGCAAAAGGCATTAAGTTTGTGGGTAGAAGACATGAACAGAAAACCTGTTTTGATTGATGGCAATGTGTTGTGCCAGAAAGTGTTTAGCTATTGAAAGACTTCAGCAAGGGATCCCCTGAAATGAGAGATACTAAGCCATTTACCGCAAATTAGGGTTGGTTTCACAGATTCAGGAGTACGTTTGGACTGAAAAATATAAAAATGGAGAGGATGCATTTACTGATGGAGAAGCTGCTGCCACATTTCTAGCAGAGCTAAAGAAGTTGAATAACGATACCAACCAAAGTAAGTCTTGAGTGATGAGACTTGGTTCTTCTGGAAGAGGATAGCCAGTAGGACTTGCATTTATAAAAGTACAAAGTAGAGCATAAATCGTGGGGATAGCAACTATTTTTCTTTTTTTTGCAGTACTGGGGATTGAACCCAGGGGCATTCTATCTTGGAGCCACACACCCCCACCCTCATTTTTCATTCTTTATTTTGAAACAGGGTCTCACCAAGTTGCGGAGGGCCTCACTAAGTATCTGAGGCTGGCTGAGAACCTGTGATCCTCCAGTCTCAGCCTTCTAAATACTGGGATTACAAGCGTGCGCCACCATGCCCGGCTAGCAACTTCTGATTACAGTGTTCTTCCAAAAGTTTTTGACCTGAAAACCTTCAACTGTTGAGGATCCCCAGCTGTTGACATCTGCTTCTGACATCCAGTTATTAACATCGTCATCCCTTGGGCCAGGATGCTAGAAGCAGACGGATAGTAGCCTACACAATGTCTGTCTTGTTGATCTCACTTCGTGTAGGCATGGTGTCATATCACATCATTACAAGAAGAGGTGTGAATATAGTATATTTTGAGAGTGAGACCAACATTCACATGACTTTTTTATAGTACATTGTTGTAATCATCCTCTTTTTTTATTAGTTATTCATTTTTTGTTGTGCCTAACTTATAATTTAATTTTTATCATAGGTATCTATGTATAGTACAACACATAGTATACATAGGATTTCATACTACCCATAATTTTCAGCGTCCACTGGGGGTCTTGGAATAGGTCCCCTGCAGATAGGGAGGAGGGACTACTATATTGATTGGAAGCATTATAGAACCAGTGAAGGAAATACGATAGGAGTACAGCATGTAGTTGTAAATATAAAAATTATCCATGTTGTAGATGATGAAGCAATCAAAATAGACAAACTTGTCTTAACTTTGTAGGAGAGCAGCAAAGGTCTTCAAAGAGGGCTTATGTAAGCCAGGTGCCCTACTTGGGAGGCTGAGGCAGGAGGGTCACGAGCCTAGAAAGCTGGGCCTGTAGTATACCCTGCCTATCCATTGTTGGGGTTAAGTATCAGTAGTGGGATTGTACCTATGAATAGCCACTGCACTCCCGCCTGGGCAATATAGCAAGACCCTTTTAAAAAAAATTCAGAGGAGAGCCTGGCGTGATGGTACACTCCTGTAATCCCAGTACTTGGGAGGCTGAGACAAGAGGATCACAGGTTTGAGGACAGCCTCAGCAACGTAGCAAGACTCAGCAATCTAGTGAGACCCTGTTTCAAAACAAAAAAATAAAAGAGGAGTAATGGTGTAGCTCAGAGGTGGAATGTTCCTAGGTTCAATCCCCAGTACCTCCCCCCCCCACACACACATCAGATGAGAGAGAGGCAGAGAGGAGGAGGAGGGGGGAGGGGGAGGAGGAGGAGGAGGAGAAGAAGAAAGGTGAGGAGGAGGAGGAGGAGGGAGGAGTGTAGATTTTATGTTTGGATTATTTAAGAAGGTAGAATGGCTGGCTTGGTGGCGCACGCTTGTAATCCCTGTACTTGGAGGCTGAGACGGGAGGATCGCAGGTTCGCAGCCAGCCTCTGCTACTTCGTGAGGCCCTCCTCAATTTAGTGAGACACTGTTTAAAAAATGGGTGTGGTGGCACATGCTTGTAATCCTAGTACTTGGGAAGCTGAAACAGGAGGATCTTAGGTTAGCGGCCAGCCTCAGCAACACGAGGCCCTCTGCAACCTAGTGAGACCCTGTTTCAAAATAAAAAAAAAATAAAATAGGGCTGGGGGTGTAGCTTGGAGGTAGAATGCCCCTGGGTTCCATCCCCAGTACCACACACACACACACACACAAAAGGTAGAGTGAACAAAAGAAGAGAAGAAACCTGAGGACATATTGCTGTAAAGATTTAACTATGAAATGGTGTCAGAGTGAAGGATAAGTAAACTGAGAGGTCATGAAGAGGAACTATTGTGAAAAAATATGTATGTTTGAGAGTACATGAACTCTTGTTTCTATTGAATTGCATCTAGAAGGATAGGGAGGTTAGATGAGAAGCAATGTGAGTAAAGATTTGGGTGAATGAACATGTTACTATTCTTATTTCAGAGACGAAAAAAATTTCACAAAAGGGGTTGACTTGATTATAGTTTTATGATAATTTGTACTTGAAATAAGATTCTTCACTGAAAATGGTCAGTTTTTCCCCTTAAATCTTTTGTTTCTGTGATGCCACACCTACTTGAACTTAAATACAAAATTTTTCATTGCTTAAAAAATATAGTCCAGTATTGAGATATAAAACTTAGGAGAACAATTTAATTGAAGAAAGGCAGTGAAGTGTGGGCAGTAGGATGATTAATATCAGGATTTAACTTTATATGTATTTTAGAGACATTTTGGACAAAATGTTAGCACTCTATACATTTTAATTGACTCATGGAAAATGAAAGTTGATGAGACTTATCATTTTTATTATTATAGTTTTAGTCAGAAACATGATTATTTTCAAGTAAACAAAACTTTTCCTGTTGCTCTTTTTTTAATAACTTTTAAATTGTTGGCATGTTGTTTTACTTCAATTTCAGTTTTCTGTTAAGTTAAAAATTCATTCCTTTTGCTTTTTTTTGGGGGGGGCAATACTGGGGATTGAACCCAGGCCTCACACATGCTAGGCAAGCATTCTACTACTGAGCTACAACTCCAAACCTTTTTATAAAATTTTATAAACCTTTTTATAAAATTTTATTTTGAGATAAGGTCTTGCTAACTTTCTGAGGCTGGTCTCGAACTTGTGATCCTCTTGCCTCACCCTCACCAATAGCTGGGATTACAGGTATATGCCACAGTGTTTGATTTCCTTTGGAGGTTTTTTTTTTTTTTTTGTACTGGGGATTTGAACCCAGAGGCATTCTACCTCTGAGCTACACCCCAGCCCTATTTTTATTTTTGTTTTGAAACAGGATCTCTCTAGGTTGCTGAGAGTCTTGCTAAGTTCCTGAGACTGGTTTTGAACCTGTGATCCTCCTGTCTCAGCCTCCCAAGTACTGGGATTGCAGGCGCGTGCCATCACTCCTGGCTTCCCTTTGGATTTGTTTTGTTTTGTTTTTGGTACTGGGGATTGAACCCAGGGGCATTCTACCTCTGACCTATACCCCAGCCCTGTTTTAGTTTTTACTTTGAAACAGGGTCTCACTGAGTTACAGAGGGCCTTGGTAAATTGCTGAGGCTGGTTTCAAACCTGTGATCCTCCTGTCTCAGCCTCCCAAGTACTGTGATTACAGGTGTGAGCCACCACACCTGGCTCCCCTTTGGATTTTTTAGTGAAAGTATTTGAACTACTAATAAACAGTAAGGAGAGTAGGTTTTAGAAGCTGTTTTCCAATAGTGTTTTTTATGAATAAAACAAGATATCTTCTAGCATATTTATCATTTAATTTGAAGACTTTCTTTGTTATTTTTTTAGGGCTTGTTTGCTATCTAAGAGCCATCTTGATTTTTGTCTGAAAATGCTTTTGATTTTCTTTGATGTTTGAAGGCTGTTTTTCTGAGGTACAGAATAGTAGTTTGGCTTTTTAAAAACCACATTGTCATTTTGTTCATGTTTTTTGTTCCTATCTGTACCACTTATGTTTATTAATTTTTTTGCAGGTATCTTAGTATAATTTTTTGAAAGCATAAACTAAATGTATGTACATTTTTCTTTAAAACAGCCCAAATAGTACAAAGGGCATAAAATATAAACTAAATAATTTCCCCATCCTACTTCCCCACTTTCATGTCCACTCCTATTCCTAAACTGTAACCATTTTTACTATATCTGCTCTTAAACTGGTGACTATCACATGTTTCATTTTTAAATGTTAAAACAGTTTACTCAATGTATTAATAAACATTTTCTGTAGGTGTCTGTATACACACACACACACACACACACAGGTATACACACATATACAGTGTTGCTTTAAAAATTGGACACATAGTAATTATAAATATTTATGGGGTACAGTGTCACATTTCAATATGTGTATACAGTGTATAATGATCTCTGGGCATGGTGGTGCATGCCTGTAATCCCAGCCACTCAGGAGGCTGAGGCAGGATTGTAAATTTGGGGGCTAGCCTAGGCAAATTCTTGAGAAACTGTCTCAAAATAAAAAATAAAAAGAGAGCTGAAGATACAGCTCAGTGGTAGAGTGCCCCTTGGTTTGATCCTCAGTATGTAAAAACAAACAAACAAACAAATATTTATCAATGTATAATAATCAGATCCATAACTGATCAGATGATCGATGCATAATTGATCTGATCAATGCAAAATGATCACATCAGGGAAATTAACATATCTACTATCTTAGACATTTATCATTTCTTTGTATTAGGAATATTCAGCATTCCCCTCTTCTAGCTATTTTGAAACATTCAACTAATTGTCAACCATAGTTATCCTACTATGCTATAGATTACTAGAAGTTATTTCTCCTGTTTGACTGCACCCATGTACCTGTTAACCATCCTCTCTTCATATTGATAAACTAATCATTTTAGTTAACTGTCAATGTAGAAAAATCTAAGAGTGGTTTTCAGACTGTTGTCTCTGATTCACCTGAATCAGAACGAGATATTTAAAAAAGTGTAACTAAGACTCTTAAGGGATTTTAAAGAGTTTTTTTTTTTTGGTACTGTGGATGGAACCTGGGGACATTCTACTGCTGAGTTATAATCCTATACATATTTTATTTTTTATTTTGAAACAAGGTCTCACTAAGTTGCTGAGAGCCTTGCTAAGTTACTGAAGTTGGCTTTAAACCTGTGATCCTCCTGTCTCAGCCTCCCAGGTACTGAGATTACAGCATCTTAAATTGATTACAGGTGTGTGACACCACGCCCAGCAAAGGAATTGTTCTTAAGATGCTTTCAGCCATCCCAAAATCACTGGGATAAGTGTGCTTTTGGAAGATAACTTTTGAAGCACACATTGATTTGGAGATAAATAATCCTAAAGAATCAGTATTATTTCACAGTCATATTTTAGTTATCTATTGCTGTGTAACTAACCTAATTTTTAGTAGCTTTTGTTTTGTTTTGTACTGGGGACTTAAGCCAGGGGCATTCTACCTCTGATAAATGTCATTCTACTTCTGAGCTACACCCCTAGTCCTTTTCATTTTTATTTTTTTATTTTGAAATAGGGTATCTCTATGTTGCTGAGGCTCTTGCTAAGTTGCTGAGGCTGTCCTTGAACCTGAAAACTTGTCTCAGCCTCCCAAGTACTGGGATTACAGGTGTGTGCCACCATGCCCAGCTAAATTTAGTAACTTAAAACAACCATTTTCTTTTGCTTATGATTCATGGGCCAGAAGTTTGGAAAGGGCTTGGCTGGATAGTTCATTTCTGATCCATAACCCTAAGTGGGGTGGCTAAGGCTGGAAGATCTGCTTCTAGTGTAGCTTGAACCCAAGGGCACTTTACCTCTGAGCTATGCCCCTAGCCCTATTTTATTTTTTATTTTGAAACAGGGTCTCACTGCACACTGCTGGGCTGGAACCCGCAATCCTCCTGTCTCAGTCTCCAAGTACTGGGATTATAGGTGTGCACTACCATGCCAGGCTGTAACTTTTTATTTTAAAAACATTCAAACTTATAGGACAGTTAAAAGCATTATACAATAAATGCCTACAAATCTTAACCTGTATTTACTAGATGTTAATATTTTAGCATATTTGCTCTATGTATATATGTTTTGATCTCACTATCTTATAAGCATTTATACATAGATATATATATGTTATGCATGTATATATATGTATACAAACACAACATATACTTTTTTTCTGAATCATTTGAAATTTTGGTGTGCAGCTCCTAAAAATAAGGAAATGCTCCTACATTACTACATTTCTAATAGTAACAATAATTATACTATCAAAATTTCCCAATTGTGTCAATAATATCTTTTATAACTAGTTATTTTCCCCTTTCAATTTAGTATACAGTCAAGGTTCATCATTGGGTTGCTTTTTCTTTGCTTTAGCCAACTGTACATTCTTGATTTATTTAATCCATCATCTTTTATTGGGGGTGATTTAACCATTAATAAAATTTTGGATTATTATGGAACTAGGAGAGATTGCAGTTGTATTTGAGGCCTTGATTGGGTAAGGACCAAATCATGCAAGATATTGTATGTCATGTTAAAGAGTTTGGTGGATCATTATAAGAAGCAGTGGGAAACTAGATATGACATGTTCAAATTTGCACATTGTCTTTTCAGGCAAAATATTTTTTTGTATCCCATTATGGAACAAAAAGATATAGCTTTGGAGCCAGGTGTGGTGGCACATGCTTGTAATCCCAGTACTTGGGTGGCTGAGACAGGAGGATCGCAGGTTTGTGGCCAGCAACTTAGGCCCTCCACAACTTAGTGAGACCCTGTTTCAAAATAAAAAATAAAATAGGGCTGGGGGTGTAGCTCAGAGGTAGAATCCCCCTGGGTTCAATCCCCAGTACCACAAAACAAAACAAAAGATATAGCCTTGAACAAAACTAACTATGACAAATACATTCTGGAAAATGTGGGAAAATTAATCATGAAATGTGTATGAGATATTTCAGAAATTATCGTTAATATTGTATGAGGTAATGATAAAGAAGTTTGTTAAAAATCATTACTTGTTAAAGATCAATAAAAATTATATTTGCTTTAAAATGTATCAGTATCAACACCTAAATCAGTAAATGTAATATACCACATAAATAGAATCAAGGACAGAAATCACATGCTTATCTTAGTAGATACAGAAAAAGCCTTCAACAAAATTCATATGGCTGGGTCATATGGTGGATCCATTCCTTTCATGATAAAAAACCTTAAGGAAACTCGGGATAGAAGGATCTAACTTCAACATTATAAAGGCTATATATGACAAATCCAAAGCCAGCATCATACTGAATGGGGAAAAACTGAAAGCATTTCCCCTAAAATCAGAAACATGACAAGGATGTCCACTCTGACCACTCTTCTTCTATAGTACTTGAAATTTTAGCCAGAGCAATTAGGCAAGAGAAAGAAATAAAAGATAAAATAGGCAAAGAAGTCAAATTATTCCTATTTTTAGATGATAGGATACTATACTTGGAAGACCCTAAAGTTCCACTGGAAGACTTTTTATATCTGATGAATTCTACAAAGTAGCAGGATACAAAATCAATAAATCCAAATTAATAGTTTTTCTATTTACCACCAATGAACCCATTGAGAAAGAAATCAGGAAAACAAGTTCATTCACAATAGCTTAAAAAAAACCCTAAGAATAAGCCTAATGAAGTGAAAGACCTCTACAATAAAAATTACAGAACACTGAAAAAAATTGAAGACTGTAGAAGATGGAAAGACCTCTCATGTTCATGAATATGCAGAATTAATATTGTTAAAATGGCCATGTTAGCCAGGTGTGGTGGTGCACGCCTGTAATCCCAGTACTTGGGAGGCTGGAGACAGGAGGATTGCAGGTTTGAAACGAGCCTCAGCAACTTAGTGAGGCCTTATTTTCAAGTAAAAAACAAAAAGGGTGGGGGTTGTAGCTTGGAGGTTGAATGCCCCTGGGTTCAAAAAAGCCATATTACCAGAAGCTCTCTATAGTATAAGTTCAATGCAATCCCCATCAAATGCCAATGACATTCTTTACAGAACTAGAAAAAACAATCCTAAAGTTTGTGTGGAAGAACCAAAGACCCAGAATGCCAAAGCAATCCTGAGCAAAAAGAGCAATGCTGGAGGTATCATAATACTCAATTTCAAAATATATTAGTGCCAGAATAACAAAGTGGCATGGTACTGGCATGAAAACAGACATGTAGATCAATGGAGTAGAACATAAGACACAGAGACAAACTCACACAGCTAGAGTCATCTGATTCTGAACAGAAGAACCAAAAACATACATTGGAGAAAAGACAGCCTCTTTAACAAATGGTGCTGGGAAAACTGGTTATCCATACGTAGAAGAATGAAACTGGATTCCTATCTCTCTATACAAAAGTCAATTCAAAATAGATCAAAGACCTAAATATAAGACCTGAAACTTTGAAAGTGCTAGAAGAAAATATAGGGGGAACACTTCAAGATATAGGCACAGACAACAACTTCCTGACTAGATTCCTGAAGCTCAGGAAATAATAGAATTGATAGATGAGATGGCATCAAATTAAAAAGCTTCTGCACAGCAAAATAAACAGTAGAGACAGCCTTCAGAATGGGAGAAAATCTTTGCAGCTACTCTTCTGACAGGATTAATGTCCAGAATATATACAGAACTCAAAAAACTTAGTACCAAACAAAACTAAACAAAAATAAGATAACCCATTCAATAAATGGACAGATGAATTGGATACTTCTCAAAAGAGGTAGTATAAGTGAATAATTATATGAAAAAAATGTTCAACATCTTTAGCCATTAGGGAAATGCAAATCAAAACTACATTGAGATTCCATCTTACACCAGTCAGAATGGCAGTCATCAAGAATACAAATAGCAATAAATGCTGGGGAGGATGTTGGGGTGGGGTGGCAGTGGGGCAGGGGAAAGGAACTCTTATGTGCTATTCACGAGAATGTAAATTAGTTCAACCACTATGGAAATTAGTATAGAGGTTTCTAAAATAACTGAAAATAGAACTACCAAACAATCCAGCTATACCACTCCTTAGTATTTATCCTAAGAGTTAAAGTCAGCATACTTTAGAGATACTTGCATACCTATGTTTATCGTGGCACAATTCACAGTAGCCAAGGTGCCCATTAATAGATGAATGGGTAAAGAAAATGTAGTAAATATATACAATGGAGTATTTTATTTAGACATAAAGAACAGAACTGAGTTATTTGCAGGAAAATGGAACTGGAGATCATCATGTTAAAATAAGTCAGACTCAAAGATAGGTATCACATGTTTCCTCTTCATATATGGAAGCTAGAGGAAGAAAAAGATGTCATCAAGGTAGAAGGAAGACTACATTAGTGTAGAGGAAGGAGTTAGGGGAGGGGAGAGGGAAAGTAATGGAGAGTGAAATTGATCACATTATGTTCTATGCATGTATGAATATGCCACAGTTAAGCCGACTGTAATGTAATATTCACTGCCAGGCATGATGGCACACACTTGTAATCCCAGTACTTGGGAGGCTGAGACAGGATTGTGGGTTTGAGGCTCACCTCAGCAACTTAGTGAAACACTCTCAAAATAAAAAATAAAAAGGGCTGGATAAAAATAATGAAAAGTGTATAGCTTGGAGGTAGAACCCCCTGGATTCAATCCCCAGTAACAAAAAAATATATACACCAATAAAAAATGAGGTTCATCAGCAATAAAAGGGACAGGCCTAAATGAAATAGCATGACCATGTTTTGATAATTGTGGAAACTAGGTGATGGATACATGGGAGTGTATATTTTGCTTCTTTATTTTTGTGTCTGATTCATCTCATAAGAGGTTAAAAAACATACTACTATTGCCACCTTGTTTTTTTGACACAAAAAAATGAGCCAGGTTAAATTGTATGTGAAAGTTGTCTGGTATCCAAAACTTCTGTTACTTTCCAGAGGCGTTTTTTATGTAATAACATCAAGATGTGTATACCAAGCTGGGTATGGTGGCGGACACCTATAATCCTAGTACTAGGGAGGCTGAGACAGGAGGATCGTGCTTCAAAGCCAGCCTTAGCAATTTAGCAAGGTTCTCAGCAACTTAGTGAGACTCTGTTTCTGAGTAAAAAAATAAAATAGTGCTGAGGGCATAGCTCAGAGGTAGAATGCCTGTGTTTAATTCTTAGCACCACACACACACAAAAAAGATGTATGTACCAAAAGAATTTATTTCCAAATATTTGGTTAGACAAAGAATTCTTAGCAAGATTTATTATGTTTCTTAATTCCTTGAACCCAGCATTTTAAAGTATTAAGAAATAATCTTGCTCTTATAGTGTTTATTTAAAATTGGCAATCTTTGGCCAGGCGCGGTGGCGCACGCTTGTAATCCCAGTACTTTGGGAGGCAGAGACCGGAGGATCCAGGTTCACGGCCAGCCTCAGCTCTCTCTCTCTCTCTCCCTCCCTGTCTTTCTCTCTCTCTCTACTTAGTGAGGCCCTCCCCAACTTCGTGAGACCCGGTTTCAAAATAAAGTATAAAAAATAGAGCCGGGGGTGTATCGCGGAGGTAGAACGCCCCTGGGTTCAATCCCCGGTACCGCAAAAAAAAAAAAAAAATGGCAATCTTTTAAGTGTGGCAGAAAGCTAGAAAAATTCTGTACAAATTACAAAACTACTTAATTCAAGCCACCACTCAGAATTGTGAACACTATTGTAGTGATTTCTTGCTTATCAATCAGCTATTGTGTAAGTAGTATGTAATCTTCCCTATGACTGCAGCACTAATGCATTAGAACTGCTTTACTATGATCCCAGCAGATATGAACAATGGCATCTCTTTTGATTCGAATCCAGCAGCTGTGTTTGGTCACAGGTGCTAGTAGCTGTCATTGAAGTAAAAGTATGAGAATATTATGAAGGTAGAATTTGACCCTAAGAAAATGAACACATGACTTGGTGCTAAGACTTTCCCCCTCTATTAAGAGTGTTTTAGTTTCCTTTTGTTTATTTTAATGTTTAATCAATCATTTGAGAAGTCATCTGTGTAGTCAAATAGCATTTTTTTTTTCTTTTTGGTACTGGGGATTGAACCCAGGGGCATTCTACCTCCGAGCTACATCCCCAGTCCTATTTTTTTATTCTTTATTTTGAAACAGGGTCTCACTAAGTTGCAGAGGGCCTCACTAAGTAGCTGAGGCTAGTTGCCAACCCGGATCTTCCAGTCTCAGCCTCCCAAGTACTGGTATTACAAACGTGTGCCACCACGCCCTGCTCAAATAGCAATTCTTAATCAGAGGTGTGCATCAGAATCACCTAGGAAGCTTTTTGCCAAAATACCTTTGTGTGGATTCCTCCCCTAGACCTCCTGAATCAGAACTTTTGGGGGTGAATAGGACTCAGGCGTAGATAGTTTTAGAAAGCTTTCTAGGTCATTCATTTTTTTTTTGGCACTAGGGATTGAACCCAGGGGCATTCTACCTCCGAGCTACACCCCCAGCCCTATTTTTTTAGGATCTAACTAAGTTGCGGAGGGCCTCACTAAGTAGCCGAGGCTGGCTGCGAACCCAGATCCTCCAGTCTCAGCCTCCCAAGTACTGGGATACAAGTGTGCACCACCACGCCCGGCTCTAGGTCATTCTGATATGAGCCTGTAAGGACCACTATTCTAAAAGTCCTGGAAGTCTTCATTAACATATGTAAATAGATAATAATAATTGAACACATGCTTTACATCATTTTTAACTTATTGTTACAGGCAAGGCATAGTTTTCCACTGGCTGTCTATAATTCTTTTCCTTATTTTATCACTAGAACAAGTAAATCTTTTAAAATTGCAATGGATAGTCATTAAAATGTTTCTAGCAGGCAAGTGATGTGGTAACATTTTTTTTTTTTTTTTGCGGTACTGGGGATTGAACCCAGGGGCGTTCTGCCTCCGCGCTACACCCCCGGCCCTATTTTTTATACTTTATTTTGAAACTGGGTCTCACGAAGTTGCGGAGGGCCTCACTAAGTAGAGAGAGAGAGAGAAACAGGGAGAGAGAGAGAGAGAGACAGGGAGAGAGAGAGAGAGAGCTGAGGCTGGCCGCGAACCCCGATCCTCCGGTCTCTGCCTCCCAAAGTACTGGGATTACAAGCGTGTGCCACCACGCCCGGCGTCATGTGGTAACATTTGAATTTGGCTGGTATTATTTTGATGCCAGATATTATGAGTTTTACCTTGGCAGGTGCTAGATTTATCAATATTACAAAAATATCTTTGAGTATTCTCTTGGGATGCAGTTCAGTTACTTGGAAACAGTTTGATCCTTTAGGATCATGAAGTAGAAATGTGCTATTGGTACAGATATTCCAGGATAATAAGATAATATAAAGACTTTTATGCCTTTAAACTTGACAACTTTCATGAAATTAAAATGTTCTTAAAAGATACGAATGAAAGCTTACTCATGAAGAAATAGGTATCAACAATAGTTCTTTATTTACAATTGCATTTGTAGTTAAACTACCAAGAAAGCAAATTCCAGTCCCAGGTATGACTTCATGGGTGAATTCTACCAAACATTTAAGGGAGCAGGAATATTAATTGTACACAAATTCTTCCAGAAAATTAGTAAGCAGGGAATACTCCCCTAACTCATTCTGTAAGGGCAACAGTACCCTTATAGCAAACCAAAGGCATTACAAGAAAAAACAAAACAAAACACCAACCAATATCCTTCAATAACGTGCATTCAAAAATTCTAAAAGTTTTAGCAAATTTCATGTAATAATTTGTAAAAAGTATAATATGTCAAGGAATTTATTCCAGGAATGCAAGTTTGGTTTAAAATTCAAAACCAGTCAATGTAATTAAGCATATTAACAAATAAAAAACAAAAGAAAAACATGTGATCATCTCAGTGTGCTCAGGAAAATGCCTTTAATAAAACCCACTATCTATTCCTTATACTAATTCTAGCAGAAGTTCCTAGCAAACTAGGAGCGAAAGGGAAATTCCTCAATCTGATAAAGGGTGTCCATGACAGTCCAACAGCTAACATGCTTATTGGTAAGAAACTAAATGCTTCACTCCTAAAATGAGGAACAAGACAAGAATGTCTGCCTTCACTGTATTAAACTTTGTACTAGAGGTACTAGAAATTCTAACTGGTACAAGCAAGCAAAAAAAAGCTTGCAAGATTACAAGCATGTAATCCTAGTAGTTGTGAGGCTGAGACAGGAGGATCCCAAGTTCCAGGTGAGCACATGCGGTAACTTAGCAGAGACCCTGATTCAAAATAAAAAAATTGCCGGGCGTGGTGGTGCACGCTTGTAATCCCAGTACTTTGGGAGGTGGAGACCGGAGGATCCGGGTTCGCGGCCAGCCTCAGGTCGCGCTCTCTCTCTCTCTCTCTCTCTCTCTCTCTCTCTACCTAGTGAGGCCCTCCGCAACTTCGTGAGACCTGGTTTCAAAATAAAGTATAAAAAAATAGGGCCGGGGGCGTAGCACGGAGGTAGAACGCCCCTGCGTTCAATCCCCAGTACCGCAAAAAAAAAAATTAAAAGGGGGTTGAGGGTTTATTTTAAAGGCAGAAACCCCCTAGGTTCAATCCCCAGTACCACACAACACACACACACCACGTTTGTGCTCACTTCAGCAGCATATATACTAAAATTGTAATGATACAGAAAAGATTAGCCTGGCCCCCTGAGCAAGTATGACATGCAAATTTGTGAAGCTTTTCGTATTTAAAACAAAAATAAAAAGAACTCCTAAAAATACTGTAAATACATACAGTATTTATTGAATATGTAAATACATATTTCAAAATGTATCAAATTGTACACTTTACTATATGTAGGTTATTCGTCAGTTATACTTCAATAAAGTTGTGGTTTTTTTTTTTGTACTGTGGATTGAACCCAGGGTATTCTACCTCCAAACTACACCTCCAGCCCTATTTTATTTTTTATTTTGAAACAGGGTTTCACTAGTTTACTGAGAGTCTTGCTACTTGCTGAGGCTGTCCTCGAACCTGTGTCCTCCTGTCTCAGCCTCCCAAGTACTGGGGTTACAGGGGTGCACCACCATGCCTGGCTTGTTTGTTTTAAAACCAGCTAGAGTGAATGTTAGACTCCTACTGCTGTTGCTCCCCAAGCCCCATCAGTGGGGAATCTCTCGTCTGCGTTTTCTCTTTTCATAGGGCGAGAGCCTCTTGTTGGTTTGGCTGTTTACAGTATTTCTGTCAGTTTTCAGCCTTTATGGTGCTATATCGCCATCCTCTTTCTGCAGCACTCTTTACATTCCAGGATATAAAACAAACCTAAGACAGCTTTCACGGGGCTCACATCTTTTGTGTAGGAAACACTCACCTTGGCCTGAGTCAGTGACCGTGCAGTTACTTTGCAATTATAGTCTCCTTTGCTGCCATGCACAGTCAGATGCTAGTCTTTAGATTTCTCAGGTAGAAGACATAGTCAGTCCACAGAGTTCCTAACCTCTAAAAGAGAGAGATCAGGATTTCAGATGAGATCAAGATTTCAGGGTGGTATGGTTGTAGACAGATATCAAGCTCTCAGAGTGGTGTCCTGGAAAGCCCCTTATGAGGCTCCACATGAGGGAAAGGAACCTGACTCCCCCCTTGGATTTGGAAGGGATACTGACAGCTATCTAAAGAAATCTCTTCTCCTTGATTTCTACCTCATCTTTGATCTCTCCAAGCTTTGCTTATCTCCACCCTTTCTAAAAATGGGCTGGAGGTGATTGATCTGCTAAGTATTATAAAACTTGGCTTTTTATTGTTTTAAAAATAACTTCCTGCCAGGTGTGGTGGCACATGCTTGTAATCCCAGTACTTTGGGAGGCGGAGACCGGAGGATCCAGGTTCGTGGCCAGCCTCAGCTCTCTCTCTCTCCCTGTCTCTCTCTCTCTCTACGTAGTGAGGCTTCCGCAACTTCGTGTGACCCGGTTTCAAAATAAAGTATAAAAAAATAGGGCCGGGGTTGTAGTGTGGAGGTAGAACGCCCCTGGGTTCAATTCCCAGTACCACAAAAAAAAAAAAAAAGAAAGAAAAAGGAAAAAAGAAAAAAAATCACTTCCTTTGCAGGTTTTGTCCTTGTAGTCTAGTGCCTCACTTCGGGATTGGAAGTGGTTGGCAAATACTTGCTTGAAGCTAAGACTGAGACAAATTTATCATGTTGTATGCTGATAATAGGACTTTTCTGAACTCTGACTTAATTTAAAACTCTCCACTTTGCTTGGGATGAATGAAACTGTGGGAGTTCTACTTTTTATTTTGCCTGTATTTTATGATATTAATCATATATTCTTATCTGTGGTATGGACTGTAACCACTTCTGGTTGTTTCCTATTACATTGTCTTTTCTTATTGATGTTTGCAATTGCCCTTATTGCCTCTCCTTCTTTAAATCCCAAGTCTTCTTGTTAAAACAGTCATCTCATCATTCTGCCCCACACTAATTTCTCTTTTCTAAACTTCTGTGGAGCTCATTTCTTAATAACAATGATTCTTTATCTTTTTTTTTTTTTTGTGGTACCGGGGATTGAACCCAGGGACATTCTACCTCCGCGCTACACCCCCGGCCCTATTTTTTTTTTATACTTTATTTTGAAACCGGGTCTCACGAAGTTGGGGAGGGCCTCATTAAGTAGAGAGAGAGAGAGAGAGAGAGAGAGAGAGAGAGAGAGAGAGAGCTGAGGCTGGCCGCAAACCCGGATCCTCTGGTCTCCGCCTCCCAAAGTACTGGGATTACAAGCGTGCGCCACCACACCCGGCCATGATTCTTTATCTTTATTTAATGTTTTATTTTTTATTTATCTAATTCCTTCTAGGTACTTCAGTGGAATTGATTTGTTTTCTGTTTTTAAAATGGAAGTGTTAAGCCAGGCGTGGTGGCACACGCTTGTAATCCCAGTACTTGGGAGGCTGAGACAGGAGGATCCGGGTTCAAGGCCAGCCTCAGCTACTTAGTGAGGCCCTCCGCAACTTCGTGAGACCCGGTTTCAAAATAAAGAATAAAAAATAAGGCCCGAGGTATACGCCCCTGGGTTCAATCCCTGGTACCGCAAACAAACAAACAAAAAATGGAAGAGTTAAAATTGGTTATCATCTCTATGATGTCTCTCTGCTCAGAGACTTTAGGGTTGTCAAAACTCTTTTGAGAGAAGTAGGGTAGGTAATATTATTTGGAGTTTTATAGATAAATAAGTCAGATATCAAGTGAATGGGTCAATATGACAAAGCATATTAATAACAGTAAGGATTAGAACATATGATATATCAATTCCATCTCATTGTCTGGGTGCTAGAAATTTTAAGATTTGTTTTCTGCAAAGGAATGTCATCCCCCCATAACTGATTGATTATTGCTTGAGTAGGTGCTGCAGGAATGAGGATTATATTTGTTTAGTCTCATTTAGTATATGTTTTATATTCTTTGCTTTTAACATGCAGTGGGGTGTTATCAGAGTAATACATTGATCAGAAACCATCATAGTGCCAAGAAGTTTACATGATTGCCAGGCTAATAGCTTAATTTTATGTATATATGTATTTTCTGTTCCTTTTTAACTATATGGGCTACATCAGTTTAACTTGAATAATGAAGAAAACAAAGATTGGGGTGTCATTTAAAGCACATAACAATGTTGCCAGAGAGAAACAGGAAGAAGAACACGAAGCAATGCTACCTTCTTGCACTTCCTGCACTAGCACTAATCAGCCCTTAACACTCAGTCACCAGGAAACCATTAGTGTGATAAGATTTGTTACAATTAGCATGATTTGTAGGTCATTTATTTTGAACATGAATTTTTGAAAGAGTATTCAAATGACTAAAAGAAGGAAAAGCAACAAAGTTGTCCCCTTTCCCCCCAAATTAACATTGTAACACAAAAACCATTCCAGATGGTTCTCCACTGAATACATTTTCATGATTTCCTATTATAATTTATTCCACATTTAGTGAGATTCCTCTAAATGAGGATACAGTTTTTCTACATGTCAGCTTTCTGTTTTTCTTGGAAAACATATAAGTCAGTTTGTGAGACAAATTTAGTGTTTCAAAGTTAAGTAGTCAGTCCCTTTTTAGATTGGCAGTTACGTCAGATGAACCTAAATGGAACAGAGTTACGCTCCATTTACATCCATTCATGGTTCTCTTATCCCAAGTAGATGGCTGTATAATTCATTCTGCTGTTTATTTGGAAGTGTCCTCTGGCCTTCCTTGGAAAATTTAGCTTATTGAGTAGATCAGAGATGGGTGTACTTTCTGACACTATTCCTGTGTGCCTTTTTCTGCTTATGATATTTAGGTCTAAGGTAGATATAATGAAAATTAATGAAGTAATTCAAAAGATCTTTGAATATGTTTATATGTTAGAGTTAGTAACCGCAGGGTGAGGTGGCGCATGCCTGTAATCCCAGTACTTGAGGAGGATCACAGGTTTCAGGCCAGCCTCAGCAATTTAGTGAGACCCTCAGCAACTTAGTGAGACCCTGTTTCAAAATTTAAAAAAATTAAAAGGGGGTAGAACACTGTATTGGACAGGGTTCTCTAGATTAACAGAATACACAGAATGAGTATATTTAAAAAAGGGATTTATCAGATGGGCTTACAGTTTGCAGCAATGTAGTCCCAGGTTCTGACTGCACGTGGAGAGTCAGAGGAACCAGTAGCTGGTCGAACGGTCTAAGAGCTGGAGTCTTAGGATCGGAGCAACCACTAATTCAGTCC
>PVJS01016168.1:0-37861 GCA_004027185.1 Glis glis
TGTGTGTGTGTGTGTGTGTGTGTGTTACTGGGGATTGATCCCAGGGACATTCTACCTCCCAGCTACACACTCAGACTTTAGTTTTTTTTGTTTTGTTTTGTTTGTTTTAAAACAGGGTCTCTCTAGGTTGCTGAGAGTCTCACTAAGTTGCTGAGGCTGGTCTCAAACCTGCAATCCTCCTGTCTCAGCCTCCCAAGTACTAGGATTATAGGTATGTACCACCATGCCCAGCCTCTCCTTCCCTTATTATCAGAAGGAGTAGCCAGCTGCAGCTCTTGCCTGACCAATGACCATCAGTTGTTCAAACTGTCTGCATATCACTAAGAATCACATCATCCCACAGACCTAAGCCCCCCAGCCCATCCCTGCAGCCTGAGCATGAACAATTAGGTCCCAGGAAATCAGGCTCTTGCTTTGACTCCGTGTGTCTGCCTGCATCAGAGAGGACGGTAAGGATGTCTCCAAGCATCGTGGCCTCCCTTGGGGTCCCTGAGAAGGGCTGAGACAGCCCCCGCCATGTCTAAGCTGAGCTGTCAGTAGGAGGCAGGGCTCTTTTTCTCTCTCTGCCCTCAGGGCTAGAACTGTTCAGCACTGAGAGTATTGTGGACACTTGCAAAACCTTTCAGAAGAAAATGGCAAAAAAAAAAAAGTGGAAACAAAATGAGGAGAATGCGTTCACCAGAAGGAAAGATGCACAGCACCACCCACTCCTGCCTGCAGCCCTCCTCCCCCCGGCCTCCCCTTCCTCTCACTTTCTCACATTTGCTTCGGAAATCAGAGATGTCATCAAGGCCATTAGCGATGTCTATTCGGGGATGTGCGGTACAAAGCTTAAACCTGGTATTTACTGCTGACTGACAAGTGGAACGTTTTAGCTGTCTGGGTGGGGATGAGATGGAGAGGTTGGAGAAAGACTGCTCTCCTTCTTCCATTTGTTAATTTCAAAAAAAAAATGTTTTAAGTGAATTTTGCGCTTGGAGAAAGAGGTGTGATTGGCAGCCCCTGGGGGGTCCCCCTTGAAAGAGAAGGTACTGAAGTGGGGGCTGTTTCGGAAGAACCTCTTATTGTCTGCCAGATCTTCCATTTCTGCATCAGCTACTCACGCCCCGGGCAGCCATGTAATAATGATAACAATAATGATTGGGAGGATGGAATCGCCGTGTCTGCCTCCAAGGGGGTTAGGCTGCACGGGTTAGCTATCCCTGGGGGAGGGATTTTTTTCATGGATTTCTAGCTACCTATGAGAAGAGGGCAAAGTTATTTTCTTCCTCTGGCAGGAAATTCAATCTGATTCAACAAATATTTATTGATTTATTGAACACCTACTATGTGTGAGATGCTGGGTCTTATGCAGAGTCAATGGAGGGTCTGCACTCAGTCATGTAGATATGGTCCAAAGCTTAGAAAATAATGCAGGAAGAAGGGGAGGGGGAGAAGTGTGCTGCACAGCCATGTGGGGCAGTGCCGGACTTTGGAGTCCAGAGAGTTGTGGGTTTGAATCCCCACTTTGACATTTGTCAGTCATATAATGTGAGGCACATTGTTTTATCTAAGCCTTAGTCTCCTCAACAAGGAAATGGGCATAGTAATAACTACTTGGTAGATACTATCTGTAAAGCATTTGCCAAAGAGACATTGCTCAGTAAAAATGCTGTTATTGGTTATACCATATGCCAATTCACTCCTAAATGTTTGCTAGAAAATCCAGTCTCCTTCTCAAAGAAATGTCTCTCTCCCGTAGCACCTATAGGTCTCTAAGTGCTGCCCACTGCACACATGGATGGGCGACCCTATCTCTGAGGTCCACCTCCACCATTCCATGAAATGTTCAATGCTGATGCTATCTGTTGACAGTCATTAGCTCTGCCTCATGTTCATCTTGCCACAGAGAGGAGGTGATTCATTAATATTTATTCATCTTGATTTGCTTTGTTTCTCTTTGTTTTTGTTTTGTTTTAAAGCCCACTTCAGGATTTATGGAATAATTTTGTAGAATGCATAACTCATGTTCTATGTATTTGGGCAGCCTACACTGCCTGGAACAAAATCCTGCCAAGGGTGAAGAGAGTCAGGGTTATTACATGTCCAGTCAGTCTCTATTTAATCAAATCCCTGTGCAAAGGCGGTTAGGAAAGTCTTTGGCTTCTCCACATTGTGAGCTTCTGTGTTATCTCACTGTGGCTGTAGCAACTAAACTGTTCCTGTCTGCATATTCTTGCAAAACTCTTCCCTGGGCGCCAGAGTTCCTGACCAGGAGCCACAGCAAGCCATTATGTTAGCTCATGCACAGCATGAGCAGCCTCCTTTGGCCTCCCTTTCTTCCAGGAGCTGAAGGTATTTGTGCCAGAAATGGAGCAGCCCAACCTGGAGGGACTTGCTCGTGTTTCTTGTTGTCACTCAGCCTGGATAAAGCACTAATGTAGCCAAATGGGCAAATGCATCAGGAGATGGACCTCAAGCCCCGATGATAGACCTCCTCTCCTTCCGGTAGGTTGTTGAGAGCTCCAGTCCCACTAAGTCCAAGCTGAAGCCTTCAGGTGCACAGGCGTGCTGCACATCCAGAAACCTGGTAGAGAGCACACCTACCCCTTTCCTGGCTGAGCAGCTCTTTCTCAAGAACTACCTCTGTCTGTCCTTGATGTCACCATGCAGGTGGCACCATGCCTGACTTCTGACACTCTGTGCAGCACCTTAAGTTGGATGAGAAAGAGTTGAGTTTGGGGAAGGGAGGGCACATCTCACATCAACAGGACAGGTGCTTTTCAACCTACTCTTTCACAGCCCTGGGTGCTGGAGTGTGCTGTAGCCTCACTGAATCAGGCTAAGGTTCATCTGAGGCGAAGTTAAAGTAAAGTCTGTCAGCACACACGAAAAGATGGAAGGGGATTCGGTGTTTCTATAGCAATTATAGGGGGAGAATATTGCTGACGAAAATAAAACCTGAACCTGAAAATGTGCCTCTGACATGTTACTGCTTTATTCTCCGCTCTCAGATTGGAAAGGGAGATGGTTTACTCTGTGTTTTATTCAGGTTTTTTGAAAAGGGAAGCAAATTGACAGACAGGCAGAGACAGACACAATGAGTCACAGAAGGAGGCTTGAAGTTCAAGAAGAGAAAAAGATTACAAATGGGCAATGATCCCAGAGGCTGCAAAATCTTCCCTCTCCCTTACACCCATAATGGGGAGTTTGCAGCCTGGCATGCCACCGCCCTTCCTCACCTCACTGGAGGATGGGGCCGGGGGTATGGCTGGCTGGGCTGGACCTCTATGCTCTGGCATAGCTCAGCTTCTTTTTGTTTAACCAGTAGACTCACACAGCCATCTGAAAGCCTCCCGAAGCTTGACATGCCTGAGGACAGTGCTCTGGGACTGACTCCTCCAGGATCCAAGACTAGGACATTGACCCAAATGGAAGCTAAAAGACGATGGAAAACAAGACTGCTCTGCACCCACCTTGAATCTTTAGGGTTGGCTGGCACACAGGAAGGGACACTGATTTTTGCTTTAAATAACCCATACTCCATGAGCAAGTCCCAATAAAGTACAGTCAGTCCTCTGTATCTGTGGATTCCACATACATGGAACACAGATTAAAAGCATCTGAAGAGGCCAGACGCGGTGGTGCATGCCTGTAATCCCATTACTTGGGAGGCTGAGATAGGAAGATTGCAGGTTCGTGGCCAGCCTCAGCAACTTAGTGAGCAACTTAGCAAGATCCTGTCTTACAATGAAAAGTAAAAGGGGCTGGAGGTGTCCTTTGGTGGTAGAATGTCCCTGTGTTCAATCCTCAGTAAAAAAACAAACAAGCATCCGAACAAAAATAATCGCATCTGTACTAAACATATATAGACTCTTTACCATCATTATTCCTTGAACAATACAGTATAATAATTTCATAGCATTTATGTTGTACTAGTTATTATAAGTATTATAGAGATGAGTTAAACTGTACAGGAAGATGTGCATGCATAGTTTATATGCAAATACTATGCCATTTTCTTTATAAGGGACTTGAGAGTCTATAGATTTTGCTATCTAAGGGGGTCTTGGAAACCATCCTTCATGGATACCAGGGGATGACTATATTTCCTATTCTGCATAAGAATCCTGTGAGCACTAGGGATGTGTGAGATATGCTTCTTATCCTAAAGGGATTTACTGGCTAATTGAGGACACAGGGCAACCATCCATGAAGGAATGAACAGTAATATAAATATTCCAAAGAATATATAAAGAAGATTTCAAGTCTGATAGAACCAAAGAAGAACAGACAATGAAGAAGGCAAGAGGGCCTTCATAGAGAGGTGGGGCTTGATTTGGGCCTTAAAGGGTACATAGACTTTTGAAAGGCAAGAAAATACCAAAAAGAAAAGGAGCAAGTTGCCGAGCACAATGATGCATGCCTGTAATCCCAGTACTTGGGAATCTGAGACAGGAGGATCACAGGTTCAAGGCCAGCCTCAGCAACTTAGAGAGACCCTCAGCAACTTAGCAAGATCCTGTTTCAAAATAAAAATGGCTAGGGGTGTAGCTCAGAGGTAGAATGTCCCTGGGTTCAATCCCCAGTACTGCCCCCCAAAAGAAAAGAAACAAATGTACAAAGGTATTGAGATATGAATAAAGGGAAGAATTCATGATATAGGAGGAGACCAGGAGGCCTGAAGGGGATGAGGGAGGTAAAGGTTTATATATTTTAAGAAAAAAAATTGCTAAAAGATTCTATACCATAGAGAAGTGTTTCCTAAGTGCATTCGGGGGACCCCAGCCTGGCACCTTGCACTGTGACAGGTAAAGGGGTGCCTCGTTTAAATAAACCGTAGCCCTCTTTCCAAGATTCACAATTCCTACCTATAATTTTAGGGCTTTGACAAGTTGCAAAATAAGGAAACCATTTAACTTAATGTAGAATTACTCAAACATGTGTCATAGACTTTCCCTCTCCCTTCCTTAGATTTTTTTTTTTGTGTGTGTGTGTAATAATATATATTACCAAACCTTGAGACCAGTGTCCTATGACACACACTGGGAAACAGGCAGAGAATACAATGTTTTGGGCTTTGTACTGAGATCAGCTGTTTCTGAATCAGCAATTTATTAGGTGATGACAATGGTCAAATCACTTAATTTCATCTGGCCAACCCTTAGGATTGTTGTGAAGATGGAGTACAAAGAAATAAGGTGCACAAAGTCCTTAGCATAGGGCCCACTGCGGAGTAACCACTGCCTGGCCACCACTTAGGGGTGCAGGCACATGTGGAATGGCTTCAATGTGAAATCTAGGAAAGAGGGAGACTATTGAAAAGTCTCAGCAGGGGAGCCATGCGGTGAAAGCAGTTGTTGATAGATGCATCTGGTAGAAGCAGCAGAAGGGACAAGATAGGGAGCGAGACAAGACTTACTAAGGTATAGATACATGCTGTCAGTAGAGGCCACAGGATCCAGCTAAACCTGTGCACCAGTCTTCCCAAAGTAGAGGCAGGGAAGGAAAGAGTACTAGAGAAGGACCACCTCCCAGCCCTGGGCAGTGGACAGTGAGGCAATTAAACTGTAGTTGCGCCTGTCTATGTGGGGTCTTGGAAGCATGGCTCCTCCTCCCTTACTCTGACATGGTGAGAGCCCCAACTTCCCAGAGGCTGATGCATTAAAGATCCAGCACAGATTGGTGATATCTCCTATCTCCCCTTTCATAGACATATGTGCATCAGCAGCTTGGGGAGTGATTGACAGGGGTTAAAGGGCAGGCATGTCTCCCTATCTTGTCCTTCCCTGCCACAACTCCTTGTTCCCCATCCCTTTCTATCTTGCTCCCCTCTACCTCCATTTGGGAGGCTGCAGCCCAGCACACCCAACCCAACATCATTCACCTGGTACTTGGGCCACCAAGGTAAAGGCAGGTGGGTGTTTCTTTTCCCTGGGACTCATGTTTCTGTCTCTGTCTCTCTGTATCTCTCTTTTCTACTCTTTGCTTTTATCTTATTAACTTTCAAATGCAAAATTAACAAACACTTACCAGGCACTTGCTTTTGGCAAACTACTCTGCTAGGTGCTTTATTTTATTTATATAGCAAGCACTTATGTAGCATTGATAGCATGCTAGAAACTGTCCTTAATACTTTTCAAATACTAACTCAGTCCTCCTGAGTAAATGATACTTGAGATAGTTACTAGTATTACCTCCATTTTACAGATCCAATACTGAGGTGCAGAGAGGGAAAGAAACTTGCCTGGTATCGCTCAATAATTAGGTAATGGAATTGAGATTCTTACCCCAGGGATTTGGCTTTTAGCCACTCTGTTTTTTGCCTTTATGCTTCTAGAGTATTGTATCATTCATATCATAGCACGAATATTTTTACAATTAGGAAAGTTTGGGCTCAAAGAAATGGTGACTTGTCGAGGCCCACACAACAGAGAAGACATGGCAGAGTCATAAATTCAATCCTAGGTCTTTTTTTGTGTGTGTGTGTGGTGCTGGGGATTGAACTCAGGGGTATTCTACCTCCAAGCTATACCCATCAGATCTATTTTATTTTTTATTTGGAAACAGGGTCTTGCTAAGTTGCTGAGGACCTCACTAAATCGCTTAGGCTAGCTTTGAACCTGCTATCCTCCTGTCTCAGACTCCCAAGTACTGGGATTACAGTCATGCTCTACCACGCCTGGTTGACCCTAGGTATTTTGCCTCAAGTTCAGGGCTAATTCTCCTCCAAAGGGCCCATTCTTATCATCTCACCAGTCCTGCGTCTAATAGGAAGGTTGTGTGTGGAGAAGCTGGGCCTGTGGGAGTTGATGTACAGCCCCAGAGGCAGCACTTCTAGAATGAAACCCCACTCCTCAAGCCAGTGAGGATGGGTGAGGGGGGCTGTCATAAGAGAGGCCAGGGAGAGAGAAGCCAGCCTGAGAGCTCTGCTCCTGAGATTTGGTGGACACTGGGAATTCTGCCCAGGCTCTGGTTGCAGACCACTGTCTCCTCCCTTCTGGGAGGGCTACCAAGGAGACCAGTTTGAAGCTGGGAAGGGAGTCTGAGAGCCTGTGCTCAGACTTTAACATGCATGGGGATCTCCTGGCTTTTTAAAATGCAGATTCTGATTCAGTGGGTCTGGAGTGGGGCTAGAGTTTCTGCCTTTTTAACAAGCTTGCAGATGACATTGCTGCTGCTGGGTCAGGGTACCGTACTTACCAGGGTCTCCTGGGAATGTATTGTCTGTGGATTTGGAGCCTTTTCTGCCATAGGTCAGTGGCTGTGGTTTGCAGAGGTCTTGTTTTAATCAACATCCTTCCACTGCTAATTCTGGGAGGTTGGGAGGAAGGGTGGGGATTAGGGCATCCTGCTGATTAGGGATTAGGGCTCTCCCTATTTTCTAGAGGCCCCTGCCTTTCTGCTCCCATCAAAGCTTCAGTTCCTGCGAAGTTTGCCGGAGACCCCCCTCCTCCAAGCCCTTCCTGACCAGGTCAAGCCTCCAAGCATCTCTTTCCATAGCAACACTTGGCATTTGTCTCTCACCCTGTATCCTTGCTTAAAACCACCTTAGGTTTGTTCTATAATGGCCTCATATACATATCTCCTCCCCACACACACAGACACTTCCACCACTAGACAGTGTGAGCTCCTTGCCCTTCTGTGCTTCTATCTTCAGCCCTAAGATGCTGCCTGGGATCTCTGATACACTCTAAAATGTTAAATGAATGAAATAATAAATGAATCAAGACCTCCTTCAAAACATTTATTTCTATTGAGATACTATCAGAGGGATGCTTAGCAATAGCTTCAAGTGTTAGGTAACATTAATCTAATTCTTATTTCAGGGGTCTATCCCAGTGGCCTTCATTTTGGGAAAGAAGATGGAAAGGTCTGGCTGGAGAGGCTCCATGCAGCACAAGGAGCAACCGAGCAAGAAGGCTTGTGAAGGCTAATCAGGAGGATGAAAAGCCAGAAACCTGACCCCAGGAAGTGCTCCGTGGCCAGCCTGGCCCAGCAGCTTGGTCCCCCTTGCTTCTCACAAGTCATGTGTCAACTTCATCAGATTCCATAATCTCCTGCTTCCATTCCTCTTTTCTCCCAAGCCTGCGATCTCAGATTCCCAACAGCATTTATCAAATCCATGAAAATGTTCCCCTCCTGTCCCCTGAGGGAGAGGCTTCACTAGGGGGAAATTGGGGAGCTAATAAGTTTTCTTGATGGCTAATCAGTCGCCTGAGGCAAACACTAGCAGCCTTGGGCTCCCAGATCAGGTGGTGATAGATGCTGGTGACTGGGCGCTCCTGGCAGTCAGTGCTCAGAATGCAACTAGCAAATTGCACTCTGTTTGTTTGCTTTCCCTTAGCAGTATTTCTCCTCCACTCCTGGGGATTCACATAGCTCTAGCTCTGTACCCTCAAAAAGGACCCAGAGTCTTTTCTGTTCTCTTTTATTCACAAATACCACCAGCTGGGGGGCTGAGGGTAGGCTGCCTCAGACTTTCTCCCTTTCTCCTTTCCCTGCTGGCCATCTCTTCTTTCCCCAAGAGCAGAGGCAGGACATCCACAGGAGTGCTGGACATTCTACTTGTTGGTCAGACTTTCAGTTCCAGTTTTAGCCAACAGATCTCTGCTGCAATGGACAATGGGAAAATCCAGTGTCTCATTATAGTGATGGGTTTTGTGGAAAGGTTGCTTTTGTTGTTGTTGTTTGGTGGTACTGGGGTTTGAACCCAAGGGCACCCTACCACTGAGCTACACCCCCAGCTCTATTTTTTTTTATTTTGAAACAGGGTCTGCTAAGTTACAACACACTGCTGGCTTTGAACCTGCGATCCTCCTGTCTCAGCCTCCCAAGTATTGGGATTACAGAAATGCACCACTGCACCTGGCTTGGATGGTTGCTTCTTTCTGGGCTAACACTTCACTGCAAAAAAATGCTCAAGATCCTATTCTAAAGCACAGAAGGTTTTAAGTGGGTGCTGGAGAAGGTCCTTCCCATCCCTGACCTTCCCTTAGAGGCTCCTGACCCACTTTCTAAGCTCTGGAGCTGGCCAGCCTCCCCACTGCCAACCCATGCAGAATCCCTTTTTACAGGTATTTTGAAGCTCACGTGTGGCTTTTGAACAGCCCCCCTGCATTCATCTCCTTCCAGATTTCCAGCTTGACGAAGACTCCAATGTACAGTTCCAGAGAACAGATGGGAGGCTGTCATTACACGTTACTGATACTCGGAGCTGCTTCAGCATCACGCATGCCAGAGCGTTCAACCACACTCATAATTCTTCCTCTGTTCCCCAGCCCCAGCCAGGAGCTCAGCCAGTTTTGGCAAGTAGTGAAAGTGTGAGCTTTCTAGGGGCATTTATATAAAACATGCTAGGATTGATGATGAGCTAGGGAACAAATCCTTTCTTCTTTTATTAGGGGAGAAAATACTGTGCTTCTGCTATTCTCTGGCGGGATCTAAAATCAGCAGTCAATAATTTGCTAGCCTAACTCGAGTGGCATTGTGGTTGGCTAATGTGGGGATCTTCTGGAGGCATGTTTCTTTGTCTGGTCACAGATCTCCCAGCAGCCTCAGGACACACTGGTAAAGAGAATTCTAGCAGCCTCTGCGAGATCATGGCACTGTAAGAATCAAAGCTGGCCAAAAGGATCTTACATTTCAACTTCCTTTATTTGACAGAGGAACACAAACATTGGCCAGAGGAGAGAAAAGATTAGCCAACAATATGAAAAACTAGGAATCGAACTCAGGTCTAGTTTAAGGATTTTTCTGGAAAATATAGTGATGTTCTATAAGGAGGGATTTTCTTTTCTAGAGGTAAGGGATGGAGGCTAGCTTCTTGGTAATTTTACATGAAGGCCTAGAATTTTCCTTTATGCCCAGGGTGGTATACTAATCTTGTATTAGGAATGGATGCCAGCTGTCACCTGGACAATTTAATATTTCCAGTAAAAAATTCACTTTGTCCTTCTTCATCTGGTGTGGAGAGAGATAAAAAAACAGTTTTTCTTGAGCTTCATTTCTTCATGAAACTTAGTCCTAAGGCCTTTGAAACCTTGATAGAAATAAAGTTAGAAAACCTATTGAAATGTGGCCCCAAACTGGGTTTTTCCTTTCCCATTCTGTGAAAAGTGGAGATGCAGACAAACTTTGTGTGTGTGTGTGTGTGTGTGTGTGTGTGTGTGGCGCATGCGTGCGCTGGGGATTGAACCTGGGAGCACTCTATCTCTGCACTTCTTCCCAGCCCTATTTTATTTTTTATTTTGAAATAGGGTCTCACTAAGTTGCTAAGGGCCTTGCTAAGTTGCTGAGGCTGGCTTTGAACCTGAGATCCTCCTGTCTCAGCCTCCTAAGTACTAGGATTTATGCCACCATGCCTAGCTGTGGACATACCTTTGACACAGACTTTTTCTCCATCCTAAAAATATCCACCATGTGGCTACTGACATTTGAAAGCTCAGCACTAATCCATCCTGGAGATGACTAAGAAGTGTTTCTTGAAGGAGCTAGACTATTCTCTGTGACCTGGGGAAGGGTTGCCTGCGTCTAAGCAGAGCTGAACCTCTCACACTCTTTCCTTTGAAGGGAAGTTTCTTTTTGAAGTCTGGATGTAGACTGAACTATGCCCACAAACCACGGCTTGTTCTTCTGTGGATGTCTGTGTTTTTGTTTGCAGCGATGCTCCTAAGAGATGGAGCTCTTAGGCTTCAGAGCCAATAGGGAGGAGCTGCAGGCAGAACGCTGGAGAAGTCCCCATCAAAAGGAAATGATTAGGAATTGAAAAAGCTCAGCCTGAACTATTCTGTGGTTTGCCCACCGTAGCATGACGGGAAATTGAACAAACTAAACTTTACGAAACATTGAGAATGAAGGGTAGCAGGAAAAAGAGATAAAAGGCTGCAGCAGATCTTCAGGCCCGGGAAGGGCAAGACTGAATGTGCGAAATGATTACCAGGGAAGAATAGCTTGGATTTGGTGGCAGACAGCATAGAAGGGATTAAAGGAGGGAATAGTTGATATTATCTCTATGCGCTTGAACCTGCTTACTGTGGATCTGTAGTACCATTAGCTGAATAAAGGGATTCTGAGAAGGGGAATCATTTGAGGCCTGATTCCACTCTCAGTGGTGGTAGAAGCCGTCCTCCCATCAGCACAATAGCCACTACCTACAGATTTCCACTCCCGTCCAGGAACACAGGAAGGGAGCTATTCAGCGATTTGTTGCCTGGTGGTCTGCAGGTTTATCTTTGGTTTCCTAAAAAAATGTTGCCTATTTGTAAAGTAGCTATGCAAAGACAAGGCTGTAGACAGGTGTGTGGGGACAAAAAGGCAGTGAGTGGATAAGAGCAGATAGTCACTGTGCCAAAAAACAGGAGAAAGAAAAGATGTGCCTTTCTTTATGCAGCAGATTCTCTTCTTGATACATTTACATAAATTGATTTTTTAAAGTTTGAAACCTTTCTTCCCATTATTCTTATTTTCCTCTCAAATCAATGAATGCATCAGAGTTTGATTTTCTATAATCAGTGGCTTGCCATAAGCATTTCTCTCTTACAATTTAAAGAACTGTAAATAAACATGTTAGTGTACCCAGGGGGACGGGTGCTGAAAGGTGTTCTTTGATAATGCTGCTGATCAACATTTAATGCATCTTTTCATGGGATCCCATCTTCATGTAAACAAGCCTTTCTGAAGAGAGCTATTCCTAACAGTCGTGGATTGCATCCTGTTGGAACTCCCCCCCCCCATTCAGCCCCAGCACAGGCTGGCCAGGCTTTGTCTCCCACACTCTTGGAGAACAATGGGTGCCCTCCTCACTGGGTGCTGACCGGCATCTGGGAATAGTGGATGCACATGCCATCAGCCAGCTTCAGGAGTCACTTAGTCCTCTTTTTGACCTTGCCTTTCAAAAAACGGGTCCTTATTAACCATTAGGATGGAGTGGGGAGTAGCTGAGACAGTCCTCAGCGACAGAGTGACCCCCCCAAGTTATGTATGCTCTGAGACAATATAACCCCTGAGCTCCAGGGCTGTGAGGGTGGTGATTTAACAAATCATATGTTTAAACAACGTGATGGCACACTGCTGTTTGAGGGGTCTTTGAAACACATTTCTAAATAATGGGGGAAATAATGAACACCTCTCACAAGTGTATTTAAATGACACATGCATTAAGAGGTGGGGGAAGGCTCTTATATTCCTGCATAATGAACATTTTTTTTCCTGTTCTTTCATCCTGCCTTTACTTTATGCTTCAAAAATGGTCATTGATTGAACAGACCTCGGGCACTTTGTAAACATAAAGAGAAAAGCGGCCAATGGCCCATCACCAGCTTGTCCAAAGGGCTCAAGTCCTGTTGGAGAGAGAGGGGTGCAGTGAAGGCACACAGCCTTCCTGCTCCCAAATATTCTCCCTCACCTGCTAAGAGGAACATGTTCCCTTATTTAAGCATCGCTATTTCTACATAGGAAGTAGTATAGAGAGTTTGGGACATAGTAGTTACCTTCATTATGCTTTAAGGAGTCTATTAGCTAGGAGAGAATATGGCACTGGATTGGCAAGCTTTGATTTGGTGAGAGCATGAGGAACAGGCTTGTAGGGCAAATTCCAGGTTCTGAATACAACAGATGAAGCTCCATCATAGCCCTGTTTGCATCTTTACCTGATCTCTCTACAACTCCCCAACTTCAGGTTGTTCCCTAGCATCATTGTATTGCTGATACACTTGACACACACTTTTGCTGGTCTCTTTACTAGAAAGTCCACTCTGTCCCCACTACATTGTCTAGATATCAGCTACTCTGCCCTGAAGTTATCTCACCAAGGCAGGGATACCTGCCTGTGACTTTCATCAACCTTGAAAATACTGCCTTTGTGGAGCCTTCTCAAAAACAAACAATTATCTGTTATATTTTTACAACTGTATCGGTATCAAGATGCAAGTAATACAGGCTGAATTCACTGTTACATGTTTATCAACATTATAGTCATCTGTTCTTCTAATTTAAAAATTTAATTACCATGGGCTCCTAAAAGTGTCATAGGCCCAGGGCACTGATCACTGAATTTCACAGGCCAGATAGATAAGTTAACCCAGCCTCTAAGAAGCTTTTTCTGTCTTCCTAACATCTGCTTTTAAGGAAGAACAGGTTAAGTATCACTAATGTTCTCATATATGCCCGATCTAACATGGAACTCACTACAGTGTTCTGTAGTTACCTGTTTACATATCTGCCTCTCCCACTAATCTGAATGTTTCTTGGAAGAAAGAACCTTAGTTTGTTCCACGTGGAGTTCTGCAAAACTAATCTGGGGTCTAATCCCTAGGCAGCCACTGCGCTGAGTGGTTGACAGAGATGGAGCTGGTGAGGTGTGGTTTAGCCACAGCAAGGAAGGTGTTGGTCAGTAGAGATGGTGACGATGGAGACAGGGGACTGATGTTGTGTTTTGTAGATTTGCCTTACCTGCTCCTCCTGTTAGTTGGGGGCCTGACCTGCCCACAGGCAATGACAGACCTGCTGTGCTGGTCAAAGCGACCTGTGGATCTGGCAGGACAAAAGGCTAAGCTCCTTTCCAACCAAGGAGGCTTCCAGCCCTAAGGAGAGCACCTTTCAGAGAGCAGCAAAGCAGCTCTGCCTGGGAGGGAGGCCCTGTGTGCCCCAGAAGATAGAGAAACAAAAACAACACAATCAATAAACTTGAGCAATTTCATAAGTACGGTTTGGGGTCAGTTTGGCTGGAGGGGAGAATTTAATTGCAAAGCTCCTATGTCTCAACTGCCCGAGGCTAGCAACTGGAGAGGGAAGGTGGGAGACTCAAATGTTGATTATAAGCAGAAATTGAGGGTTAAGGGTGGAGGAAGGCCTGCAAAAGTCTGAGGATGAAACAATGCAGATGAAGGCGTTTTAGGAGAGTGCTTTGGATTTAGACATTTCTGCTTTGAATGGCCCTGAACTGAAGGGGAATGATTATCTGTGTTGCATTTTGGAATTTGTTCCTATAAAAATGAAAAGCCCAATAGGGTATTGTGCTAACAACCTACTAGAATATCATTTGGTGCAGAAGAAAAGGAAGTTTAATATATACTCCTTACCACCAAATAGCCTGGGATCCAAACTGGGCAAGTCAGCTATGTGTGAATCTCTTGTAGCAAATGACAGAGCAAGATACACACACACACACACACACACACACACACACACACACACACACAGTCCTCTGGACTGTGTAGGAGCCAAGAACAGTGGGAAAGAGAAATGGGAGAGTCCAGGCCCACTGCTAGCCTGGGGTGCCTGAGCCTGATCCTCCATCTGACTCCACCTCTGGGTTCTTTTGGGACTATTACAGTTTGAATCTTAAATGTCCCCCAAAGGCTGATGTGTTGAAGGCTTAGTCACCAGCCTGTGGTGCTATTGGGAAATGGTGGAACCTTTAAGAAGTGGAACAGTATGGGAGGAGGTTAGGTCATTGGGGGGTGTGCTCTTGAAGGAAATATTGGGACCCTGGAAACTCTCTCTCTCTCTCTCTCTCTCTCTCTCTCTCCTTCCTGGCCACCATGCCTTCCCCATCATGATACTCTGTCTTGACACAGGCCTAAAGCAACCATGGATTGAACAATCTGAAATCTTGAGCCAAAATAAATTTTTCCTCCTTATAAGTTGATTATCTCAGGTATCTCATCACAGTGATGGAAAGCTGAGTAACACAAGGCCTGTCTAAAAGACAATTGCTAAATCCATGTCTCAAATCTCATCTCATTTCTGAGCCTAAGAACCACAATTCAGTCAACCCTTTGGGATATGTTTTCCACAAAAGGCCTCTGTCACTGGAACAGATCCTACCATTTCCCTCTGGCTCCTACTGACAACCCTATTTCTATTAATGGCACTGTCATTATTCAGTCAGAATTAGAGTCTCAGAGTCTTCTGTGCCTCTGTTCTTTGACTCGGGCTCTACTCTAATTGGTATCTTGGCCTTGCAGGTTCTTTCTTCACGTCCTCACTCACATCAGATCTTGACTTATCTTTTCTATCCACCTTCATTCCATATCTTCTTCTTCTGGACCATTGAAATATTCTCCTAATTGTGTCTTAGAATTCTTTCAACATACATACTGGCATCAGAATCATTTTACCTACACTCTCCTGCCACAGTATGTCCAATAGCCCTTTATTACCTCCCCCGCAAAGAGTTCTCACTCAGGCATTCTAGAAAAGTGGTTAAGAAGGAAGGGCTTTGGTGTCATACAGCCCTAGTTTGAGCCCTGGCTCTAGCATTCATTAACTGGGTGACATTTGCTGAGGTAACCACTCTAATCTCAGTTATTAAAAGATGAATAACCATTGCATCTACATGATGGTGTTGCTAAAAAGATAACAGCTGCAGAGCTTCTAACACCATGTCTGGCACAAATAAGTGCTGAGTAAGGGAGGCATTATTACTAGACATTATGACTTCTGGTTTCTTGTTAATCTGAATTTATCTATCTTTGGAAAGATAGCTGACATTATCCACCCCCTCACACACACACTCATGTTCCTAACAAGCAAGACTCGTCTTTTGCCTCCTGTAGGATGGGCTCTGAAGTTCATCCTGCTGACACAGGGCTGGCATCCAGTACAGCCAAGCGAGGATCTGGTAGTACCTGCTCCCCGAAGCACAGCCTGCCTGCAGCCACACCATGCTTCCTAAGCACGGATCCAGGCTGCTTCTTTGGGCTCTGATTACTGCTGATCCTTTCTTTAGCACTAGTACCCTTCCCTGAATCACAATCAGATGGGCTCTCCTTGATACCTGGCTAATTCTTGCCCATCTGCTATATTTTCAGTGTTGGCCTGAGGATTTCTCTGCTCCCCCCAAAGAAAAGCCATCCATACTAGAGACACTGCCACCTGACAAATTCCAAGTATTTGGCAGCAGAGCAGAGTGGTTAGGGTCATGGAGACTAGAATCATCTAAACCTACATCCCATTCCTAATTCCAGTGTGACCTTGGAAAACTTATTTAGCCTCTTCCTCATCGGTAATGAGGAAGTAATCCTACCTTTGTCTCTTATTTCTCTTAAGTGCAGAACCTGGTAAATACACAGTGTGTTTACTGAGGAATGCGATACCAGATAGAAGGAATACGAGACAGGGGAGTGAAACTGAGGGAAGGGACAGACAATATAAGAAAGAGTTATAGAACTGGATACTGCACAATAGATGTGTGCTCAGTCCCACCTGCATTGCAAAGGACCATGATGAAACCCAAAGGGAGAAGCATTTGTCCATTAGCTTCTGCCTCCCACTGGTCAAGGGTGACTCCCACCAGGTTACATCCTCTGGCATGTGCAGCTGGCACTCATGTATGTGACAGTATGGGAATGAGAGGAGCTCTGGGGCAAGAAGTGAGATGTGCATGTGAGGTTTAGATGAAGAGCTGCCAGGCTGTGCCTGAGCGAAGCCGGTGGAGGCCATTGTGGACAGGCCCTACAGAAGTGTCTGGAATAAGAGATTAAATCCAGGGGTGTTCTGCACACATATTTATCTTACAGAGGTGCAACTTTCCATGAGGCAATGTGTATAAAAGGTTAAGTCCCATATGACATATAATAAACATTTCTGTTCCTATCTCTAAAAACCTCCCAAACTTCCCATCCAGTTAGGATAAAATGCAAAGTCGCTGACCATGACTTCCAAGTCTCTCTGTGACCTGGACCCCAGCTATCTTGTCGACTCCATTCCCTTCACTCTCCAATTACACCCTGTAGATTGGGCCACATGCCACTGTCCAATACTTTCAAACTAAAAATACCCTAAGCTTGTTTTGACCCTCAGGCTCTTTGCATTCTCTGTACCTTACCTAGAACATTCTTTCCTTTGATGTTCGTCTTGCTTCCCTCTCCCTTCATTCAAAGCTCTGTTCAAATGTCAGCTCCTCAGAGAAGCTTTCCCCGACTACCCCATCTAATATAGCATCCCTAGGACTGTGGTTGCACTCTATCTTCTTACCATGCCCCTGATTCCACTAACTGTTCCTGACATTATATAATATGTGACTTGTTTGTTCATTTTCCATATCCCTTTTTAGAAGATAAGTTCTGTGAAGGAAAGGACTTTGCCTATCTTGTTTGCTGCTGCATTTATGATGTATTATAAATGCCTAGAACAATGTAAGAGAACATAGTAAGTGCTCAATAATTGTTTGTGACATGAATGAATGAGTGAGCGAATGAATGGTAAGTACTATATAACCTATCACCTCTGCATCCCCTTAGATATGGACAAGTGGACAGATGACCATGACCTCTTGCCACTGCAGGGTCAGCTCCACAGGGACTCATCATCCTCCATCCTCTACCTCTAACTCCTACTCCAGACCCTTCCCTGGCCAGATGGCCAGATGTCCTCCCCTTCTCTGCTCACCTGAGCTCCTGAGGACACATGGTCCCTTTCAGCAGATTTGGGTGAATTACAACAAGGACCGCAGATAGAAGCCGCTTTCCATCTTGCTGTGTCATGCCTATAAGCTTTTCTTTAGAGACAAGGTTAATTTGAAACAGTGCATTCCTTACTGCTTCTGGGCAAAAGTGACTATTATTTAATTTGTATTTGAAAATATGTAATAATCTAAGCAGAACCAAATGGTGCTACAGGCATGCTGAAGCTCAGTGATCCTCACACTTGCTCCAGTGAAGGCGTGAGTGTGCGTGCACGGAAATGCACACACCCGCTCAGCTCTCCTCCACCTAACTGTCCTCAATGCTACCTACCATCTCCCTGATGTCCTATGTTCCCTGTCAGTATACAACAGTTTTTTAAGGCAAACATTCTTTTTTTTTTATCACAATGAGTATCAGTTTGGTGTGAACATACATGCACACAGCTCTTGGTGTCCCTCCCCCTCTGCCTCCCCCCCCCCACATGTAGCACTGAGAATGATGTTGGTATAATCTCATATGTACACATTGTTTATGATAGTAATTCCATAGATTCACTTCTTTCTTGCCCTTCCCCTTCCCTTGTACCCCTTCCCTTGCACCACTGAGGGTTCTCCGTTGTCACTGGAGTCCCTTTTGTGTACCCATTACTCCCTAAGTTGCGCATATTAATGAAAACATATGTCCCTTCTTTTTTTGTGATTGGCTAATCTCACTTAACATAATGTTCTCCAGATCTTTCCATTTTCTTGCGAATGATCTTATTTTGTTCTTCTTTATTGCTGAGTAGAATTCCATTGTGTGTATTTCCCATAATTTTGTAATCCATTCATCTGTTGATGGACATCTAAGTTGGTTCCATAATTTGGCCACTGTGAATTGTGCATTCTATGAAATATTTGGTGATAAAATATTGGATTCATGAAGTAGTCTGGTTCTTAGAAGTTTTATGTGAATTCCTGATGCCCAGGGCAACATACATTCCAAGGTCTTTGTTCTCCTTTCAGCTAAGGTGTTGAGTGGTCTTCCTCTCCATGCTGTTGGCCAATTACCCCCACACCCTACTTATTCTGAGCCATAGACGTGGAGATTCTTCAGGAAAGTTCTGCTTATTTTTAAAGTATAGTACATTGGGGAATGTGTTATAATTTCCCATATTTCTTTATTCTCTCTTTCTCCATTCAATTTACCATCAGGGTCTTATCTTCTCTTTTAGTTGATGGTTGTAGAGGTGATAGGAAGTGGAGGTGGTGATGGAGGTAGAAATAGAAGTGGAGGTTGTGGTGGTAAAGATGTGAGTAATGATGTGGAAGGTGGGGGAAGCTGATAGTAGTGGAGGTGGAAATGATCATGATAGAGACAGAGGGTGGAGCTGATAGTGGTGGTGGAGATGGAAATGACCATGGTAGAAATGGTGGAGCTGATAGTTGTGGAGGTGGAAGTGATGATGGTAGAAATGATGGAGCTGGTTGTAGAAATGATGGAGCTAATAGTGGTGGTAGAGATGGAAATGATGATGGTAGACACGGTTGGGTTGATCTTGGCAGAGGTGGATGTGATGGTGATAGAGATGGTGAAATTGATTGTGGCAGAGGTGGACATGATGGTGGTGGAGTTGGAGGGGTTGACAGTGGTGGGGAGTACAGTTGACAGTAGAGGTAGTGTGGTGGTGGAGATGGGTGTGGTAACTTTGCCATTCAAGGGGTGAGATTGGTAACACGTTCAAATGAGAAACAACAAACATTCTCTCCTATCTGGTCTCAGGAATGGGATATTACTCTTTAAAAATTATCTGCCCCTTTTATATCAGCTGGGAATTTCTATCAAACTATCAAAAGTTTGTTTTCACAGTTATCAGTTTATCTACCCTGTCACTTGCCTACTCTTTCCAAGATATTATTAAAAAAACATTGTTCAAAAATATGAAACTGGTAAGAAATTTTAGTTTTAATATGGTTTGTGTTTTCTGTTTATATAGTTTATATTTATAAGAAAGCAGCATTATTTAAAATTTTTGAAGACATTATAAATCCTTAAGAATAAAGTAAGATAAACAGAAAAACAACCCGGAACTAATCAAAGACTACTTCTATCATAGGTTTCTGTAGTTTCATCTCTTAGTCTATCTGTCCCTTCCTTCTTTCTTCCCTTCCTTTCTTCTTTTCTTTCTTCCTATCTTGTCTCCTTTCCTCCTTCCTTCTCTCCTATCATCTTTTCTCCTTTATATTGTTAATTGGAATTATGAATTATATTTATATAAAATTATAGATATGAAACAAGTTTCTATAATGAGAGTTTCTCATCATTAAAACAATCCTTTCAAAATGTTTTTGAGGCCTTAATAATATCACATCACAAGGATATGCCATAATGTATTTATAGGGTTGAGTATTGAGGTTATTTCCAATTTATTTTTCTTATGGAAAGGTCAGTTTTCCCGGGGCCATTTGAGCGTTCCACTCCAGGCAGACGCACACATTTCTCCAGCCGGTTCTATGCACCGTTATGCATATGCGATCAGAGGGGGTGCAAACGGGAAGCAGAGTCATTGCCTCCAGGGGATTTTCATCCAGTTCGAGAGAGAGATTTAAATGAAGTCACAACATTTATAAACTAACATATCACCAAGTGAGAATTACTGTGCAGTGGAACTGTATTACATAGCTGGCACCCGGGGAAGGATCAAGATCTACCTTTATGGCTAATTCTTGGGCACCTAGGAGGGATTTGAGGATCATGAGGATCATAGTTTATTCCCCCAAAATCCATGTCTAGGTACAAGCTGAGGTGTAAGTTACTGCTCTAGTAGATGTGCATAGAATGGTGTCATTTTAAGCTACCCTTTGAAGGACAATCAGAAGCATAGATGAGCAGAGCTTAAGAGAGAACATTTCAGATCAGGGGAATGGTACCTAAAAGTGTATGAAAGAAAATCATATGCAGGACTTGAGAAGCCAAAGAACTTCACTGCAGGGGAGGGTAGCTAGGAAGAGCAAGGCAAAGGATTGGTGGAGTGGGAGACCATGGGCCCTTCAATTGGGGGTGATGTGATGAAGACATCACCTTAGAAATATTATCCTGGCAGCTGTGCTGGATGAATTGGAGTTGGCAGACCCTGGAGACGGGGACAGCTGTGTAGAAGGTGCTGAATTAAATCAGGCACAAGCTGACACGGGCTTGATATAGGATGGTGGCAGTGGGATGAGAATAGAAGAGGAAGGCGAGAATAGCATTTTAGCAGAAGAGAAGGCTCAATGTGTAAAGGACAGATTCTGTAGTGGGATGTGAAAGGAAGAAATCTTAAAATTGGTTCCCTTGGCCTGAGCCTATGGACAAGGCCAGGGCCCTATTGGCAGGAGGAGGTGAGAAGACTCATTCCTTTGCTTCTTCTCTCTGCTGCTTGGAATTCCCAACATCTCTCAGATTCCAGGATCCTGTGAGGGAGGAGATGGAAGGGCTGTGCAAGCTGATGTCAGATGCTCATGAAAGAGACCCTGCCGGGCAGCCTGCTATTTAAAATCCTCAGCATTAGTATTTTGACTTGCCTGTCCATTCTTCCTAAGACAGAAAGTCAAAACTTGTTTTTTGTTGACTCTGACCTCTCAGGTTCCTAAACTTAAATTATTTTCGTGCATTGGGTCCCGGACTCATTCTGGTTTCTCAGTGGCTAGACAATGTGTCTGGTGCTCCTGCTAGCCCAGTTCTGTGGCGGAAGTGGGTTTGATATGACCACAGGATTTCCACAGGGATGGCTCAAACCCGTTCCTCCCACTGATAATGTTGATGATAATGCTGGTGATGATGATGGCGATGAGAATTTTAGTATTGCTATTCCTAACTTTTATTGAATATCCTGGACATTCTAGGATTTAGCATACATTAAGCTGATCATCTCCACTGTAAATATCACTCCCTCCATTTCCTTTCAAGGATTAAGAGGAGGTCTAGATCATCCAAGGCCCCGTGACTAAAGAGGGTTGGAGCAGAAATTCAATAGTCCAATAACAGAATGTGATGTATTTTTAAAAATTATATCACAGGACCTTTTAAAGTTGGCCACATTTATATAGGAAAAAAGTACCAGGGACACTTAGCATGCTACTAACTTAGCCAAGCCACTATGAAATACTACTTTTTGCCATCCCATTCCCAAGTTCTGAAATGGAAAGATGCATGGAAACAGTCTGAAAACTTTGGAATCTGTCTCTCGTCTTTCCTTTGTGTCAGAACCATCGATCAGACATCGAACCCTAAATTACTATCATACATCAAACATCTAAATGGCTTAGCATTTTTATTATGGCTTTCCTTTTGTTCTACTGGTTGTACCAGCCAATTGCTTTAGGAAATCTTGACTAAATCCCGCATTTTCATCTTCTGTAGTATTTAAACAGCCTCCTCTCTGATATGCAAAATTGCAGTCACTTGGAATGTTCAAAGCACAATGTCTAGAATCAGAATGGTTTCATGGAATGCCAAAGCAGGGGGAGTCCTGAGAGAGTAGGTCTAACACCGGAAGCTTTCCCTCAGGTCTCCATTATTAATGAAATGTGTGTTGTCATGGTGATGGGAGAGCAAGCGGAACTAGAAGACTTGAGAAAATATTGTAACACTGGGAGCTATAAAATCTTTGCGACATTGTGTGTCTTCACGATGAGCTTGGAACATCACATTGCTCTCTCCCATGATATGTCTTAGACATTTTGAGGTAATATAATATCCTAGGATTATTTGAACCAGATGGGTCTCCTCCTCCTCTTAGTCTGGATCCTAAGAAGCCACAAGTAGGGCAAAGAATCCTGATACCTGGTATTGGCAATAGTCAAACTCTATGTAGAGTTATCTGTAAAACCCAAATAGGAGGTACACTGAAGTGTCTTGGGTGGGGGTGTCTGAATTGATACACTCTTTGCTTCTGTACTATTTTACAATATTCTCTGTGTCTCTTTCTCTTCCCTCCTTACAGAGACATAAGAAAAACAGAACATACTAAATATATATAGGCATAGCTCATGAGATTTCTTTAGGGTAATAACTATATGTCCTGATTTGCCCAAGATAGACTTGGTTTGTACCTGTTGTGTTGGTATAATTGTTAAGAGTTACTTGCTTCACTAAAACAAATATCCAGGTTTAGATGATATAGGGTTACCATTGATGGGGTTGCTAATGTGGTTATGGGGGTATTCCTTAAAAAGATTGGCGCATAAGCAAGAAAGGACACACAGACTCCCCAGCCTGTGTGCAGCATGCAGGGCTTGGCCAGGTGAAACCAAGTTGCCAATAGAAAATTACATAATGGTTCCATCTCTGCACAATTCCAGCCACTGAGGAAGCCTCAACCATTTGAAGGGCTGACTACAGTTTTAAAAGGTGTTAATGCTTCCAAGGGGTGAGGAAAGGGAAGCAGGTCATTCCCAAGAGAGGGAAAGGATTGCAAATGTATGGTGATTAGAACGTTTGGAAAAAGTAGTGCCCAGTTTGGCTCTAGAATAGTCTATACATGTAGGAAGTACTAGGGGTTGACTTCAGAAATGTATATTATGGCCAGAATTTAGAGGTCCTTGAATAGAAGGTAAGAACTGGCAACTTATTTCAGTACCCACTGGGGAATCCTTAAGGGTATTTTAAGGAGGGGAAGAATGAGGTTGATCACAAGAGGAAGACACAGTGACCAGTTGACTACTGAAATTTTCCCCCAACTAAAGAGAAAATATGATTAAGAAGTAACCTCAAATAGAAAGTCAAACAACAAAGCCAGGGCCAGCTTAGTGGCTCATGCCTGTAATCCCAGTACTTGGGAGGCTGAAACAGGAGAATCTCAGATTTGAGGCTAGCATTCAGTAACTTAGCAAGAAGTTGTTTCAAAATAAAAAAAAAATAAATAAAGTAAGCTGGGGGTGTAGCTCAGTGGCAGAACCCTGCAGGGTTCAATACCCAGTATCTCTCTCTCTCTCTCACACACACACGCACACACACAAACGTCAACAACATAGATTAAGTAAATGAAGCAGTTGATTCAGCAGTATAGAAACAAATCTAATAAAAAGGAAAAAAATAAAAAGAAAAGTCAATCGACCATAAATAAAATAAACAGAAAATTCATAAACATATCTAAAAGACATTTCTTTGATAAAAATAAAATTTAAGATCTTTAGTAATTTCAGATTAATAAATAAAAAGTAGAAGTACACAAAATTTGCAATGAGAAGGGAGATATAAAATCAGTGTTAAGGACATTTTAAAATCCATAAGCCAAACTGTTCATATCTGTGGTGATGAGTTTTAAGTTCTTAATAAAATTGATGACTTGCTAGAGATAATATGAACATTAAATTTTGCCTAAAAAAAGAAAGAATACCGATTAACTGGCTTCAAAAATTACTCTCTCCCCCCAAATCAGTTCTAGATTATTTTATAGTTGTCTTCTGTCAGTTGTCCAAAAGACAGTTTCCATAGTGTGTAATTGATTAGCCTCCCCAGGGAAAAAATAGAAATCTTCTGAGTTCATTTTAAGAGGAGAACATCACCATGATACTAAAATTTGACAGAGTGCCACCCCCACAAAACAAAACAAAACAGAGCAGAACACTGGCAGGACAATCGGAGTTATAAATATTGATGTAGAATTCCAAAACAAAAGATCAGCAAATCACATTCATAAGTATATTAAAAGAACTATGGTATCACCTAACAAAGTACAGCTTATCCCAAGGTTGCGACACAATAAATATGACAAGTAAGGGGCTTAGGCCTTAATAGAACTCATTTGAATTCATAATAAATCCCCTAAAATCCCCATAGAAAAAATGGGCAGGATATGAATGGACAATTCCCGTAAAAAAATAAAAATGGCTAATAAGCATATGAAAAAATATTAACCCTGTTAGTTATCAAAGAAATGCAAATGAGGCATCATTTTTTGTAAATCAAATTAGCAAAGCTTAAAAATAAATAATAGTAACATGGAATGCCAATAAACATATGAAAATATGCTCAACCTCATTAATTCAGGGAAATGCAAATTAAAATCAGAATGAAATGCCATTTTCCACCCACCAGCTTGGCAAAAACTGAGAACTCCTGGCAATCTGAAGTGTTTGGGAGGATGTGCAGCAATTAGGACTTGGTGGTTCTGATAGGGTTGACAACTTGAAAAACAATCGGAAAGGATCAAGAAGTAAGAAAGATGTGCACAACTTTTTGCACAACAATTCCACATCTATATATATACCCTTAAAGAGTACTGGCTGTCAAATGTTTTCACCTGCACACACACACACCTGAAATTCTGAAAATCTATTCACTGCTTGAACAATATTGTCTAAGTTAGAGATTTTAATATAAGCATTGAGTATAATTTCCTGTGTATTGGCTTAAGATTAGAAAGAAAAGCATGATCACACTCCACTTTAAGAATTCAAGATTTTAGTCACTTTTTCCTCCTTAAGCCTGCATTTTTATTTCATGACTTTCTGAATGATTTTATCTAAATTTAATATTGTTTTATGCTTAAAAGTCTTTAATTGATTACCCTACCATACAGCTTTAGAGCAAAATTATGTGCATAAGTTGAATTTTTCAAAGATTTTCTGTATCACCATTAGGTTCTAAGTATTAAAGATTTCTTCTTTCTTCTGGATTGAGTTATCATTATGCTTATTAATAATACAAAATTGTTCAAAACAATATGAGTAAGCTATACATTTTGTTAGGTACTTACTAATTATGGAATCTGATTGAAGTGAATACATATTTTTTCAATTGGTTTTTATACCTTTGAATAAATATTATTTATGGCTAGAATGAGTCAGAATACAACATCAATTGTATTCCTGTTTATTGTTTTTATAAATGTAAGTGCTAGGAATCTTTGTTCTTGTTGATAAATAGAAGGATATAAAGAATTTTGTTTAGCTATGTCCCTCAGTCCTTTGAATTCATTCCCAGTTATGTGCTAAGTATCACCAAGTGATTTATGATTGATGATTTTATCATCAGAAATTATTTTTAATAATCTAGCAGCTGAAAGCTCGGTTTTGTGGAAAACAAATAATTGGAATGCATCTGACTTGCAAAATGATTTGTTATCCACTCATTAAAGTCATTTGCTCTCTCAATATCACCATAAAATGTTGCAATGTCCCTTTGTTTGTCATCTTGGAGTTTTTATATTTGGGTTTAATGCAGTGTCATAGAAATCCAGATGAGTGAAAAGTGTGAATTCCTTTTGTAAAGTGGAGAATAGCTATGAAAATAGGAGAGACTAGAAAGGATGAGTTTAGGAGAATGTATGCACAGAAATTGATAATTTATAAACCCGTTCCTGGATGTTGTCTATTCCCTTGGAAAGCCTCATGTCTCCCTAGAATCATACATGTTCCAGGTTGTAAATCATTACCTCGGAGAAATTCTCATTCAAGGATACCAGGAGACACAGGGAGGAATCTTCGTAATAGCATTGTCCATAAATACACCCCAACTAGAAATGACCCAAATACTCACTAGTGGAAGAAATGATAGCCATGGTACATTCATAAAATGAAATATTATATGGCAATGGAATAAATGAGTTTTAAAAGACCAAGTTGTTGGAAAATAAGTACCATAGACATCATATTTATAAAGTTCAAAAACAAGCTAAATGAAATTGCAGATGATTTAGGTAATATATAGAAAAATTATAAAGGAAATAGCTAACAAAAAGCTTCAGTGTTGTGTTTATTTCTCAAAGATAGGGAGGCCACTGGCGTACCTTGGACAGAAGTTCATAAGAAGCTTCCACACTACACTTTGGATTACAATTTCTTTGGTAACCTTTATAGCAGGTTTTGACATGTTTCTTCATGCTTTAAAACTTTTATAAATTATTTTAAAATTGCATGCATATTTGATACCCGCAAAGAATAATATATTCTTTGTATGTATGAAATAATTTAAAATTTAAATATAAAAATGTGCATACAGATCTCCTATTTGAGCTGGTTTTAGTTAGACCAACTTTTTTGGGGGGGTAATGCTTCTGGGAATAAGAATGGATACAGTATTTCTGGAAAGTAATTTAGAACTATTTATAAAGAATCTTGAAATGTTCATACTCTGTGATTCCATAACAATATTTTTAGGATTATGTCTTAAAATTATTAGAATGTTATCAAAATTAATATTCAAAGATATTTATCACACTACTGTTTGCAGTGGATAATAATTGGAAATAATATAAACAGGCAATAATAGGAGAGTGTTGAAATATGTTGTGGCAAAGTAATGCAATAGATCATTCAGCCATTAAATTATATTTTAAAATAATATTTAATTATCGGTTTAGCCAAAAAACCTATCAGTTAATAAGTGAATAAAATTAAAAAGCTGTATGTACATCATGATCCCAGTTATTATGTATGTGTGTGTTTCAGTGTGTAGTGGTATGTTTTCTTTTTTTTGTGTGTGGTACCGGGGATTGAACCCAGGGGCGTTCTACCTCCGCGCTACACCCCTGGCCCTATTTTTTATACTTTATTTTGAAACCGGGTCTCACAAAGTTGTGGAGGGCCTCACTAAGTAGAGAGAGAGAGAGAGAGAGAGAGAGAGAGAGCTGAGGCTGGCCGCGAACCCGGATCCTCCGGTCTCCGCCTCCCAAAGTACTGGGATTACAAGCGTGCGCCACCATGCCCGGCGTAGTGGTATGTTTTCATGTGATACAACACTAGAGCCCAAGGAATCCCACTTCCTTCTGCTAAGTCAGCAGCACACTCTCCTACCTAACCAGGAGGAAATCTCTCCTAAGCTTCTCCTCCTGTCTCTCTCTAGTGCGTCAATTTCCCCAGTCACTAGCCCTGAATTACTTGAAGCCTGGGAGTGTGAAGCCTTTGTGTGAGAGGCCACGAGAAAGGCGGCATATACAGGGAGAGCTATGGTCACTTGAAACCAAATCACAGTATTTATTTATTAATAAATACTATTTATAATAATAAGTATCTATTAACAAATAATGACTCTTCACTTTGCCTGAAATCATTTTCCTTGCTTACTACTTTCTAAATTTTACCCAATTTCTAGGTCCATATCTGACTCCTCACTGTGAATTTGGTCTTATTTTTTTTCTGGCTCTAGGACCCCTCCCCCAACTCTTACCTGAAACCCTACACCCCAAACCTCAAAATATTATACTTAGTTATACTAGCATTCAAAAATCACGTTCATTTTATTTGCACCAATAGACTTTTCTTAAAAATTATTTTTAGCTTCATGGTTATCAAAGTCCTTAATATAGGACAGGAAAATCAAGTGGTAGTCCCTAAATACTGTTGGTTACTTGATTAATCGATTGAATCATGAGAGGTTAAATCTAGTCTTCACATGATTTTTGGTATTAGTTCCAAAAGCATCCCTTTCCCTTCTCCCCTCTCACAGGACACCATCTTTTCATTGAGCGTCTGGGCAGAGACAGTTCAGGTGCAGAGAAGGCGAGACAGAAAGGCCAGGGAGTTAGGTGCTTTGATGTGCTTGCTACACAGAGAACTAAAGAAAAATGCAAATGCTCCCTTCAACTAAGAGAAGCCTTATCAATATTAAGAAGTACATGGAAAAGAAGAAAGACGGAAGAAAGAATATATAACACTTAACAAGAGGATAATTTAGCTTGTTGGCAAGCACTTAGGAGTCTGGTTCATAAAAAATTACTCACACAATTGCATAGCAGGTTTTTCTGGGCTTTTGTGTGTGAATCATGGAATTGATTTCATGCAAATAATCACATTTTGTTGGGTGCTAGGCTGCAGGAGGATGGGGTGGAGAGGGAGGGGTAGTCGAGAGAAAAATCAAAGAGGATGGAGAAAGAGATGCCTGTTGCTCTTGCAGCCCTTGCTACAAAGACCAGCAGCTGGATGGTGTGCACATTGCTAATTAGAAGATGGACGCAGCTTCCTTCTGCTCCTTTTCTCCAGGGTTGCTCCAGAGAGACACGTGCCAAATAGAGTCTTTTATTCTCCTGTTTTGGTTGGGATTGAATTATTGGAAGGGAGAAGAAAGGAAGATTGTGCATATACCTTAGTGATAAAAAGAAACTTGATTTTCATTGCAAACACAACCTATGTCTCTAGTCACCGCAGAATGTGATAGGGCCCTTTTTTTGGCTAAGGAAAATCCACCAAGTTCTTTTGCCAGTTGGCCTGTTGTGGTGCTTTTCCAGAAGTGTTGAGGTTTGTCTTTTATGTTCTTTTGAAAAACAAAATTGGTTTATTTAGTTTGTCTCTAATAGCTATCAGGAGAGCTCAGGTTGGAATATTAATGGTGACAATAATGTAAACAGATTTATATTGGGAGTTTACTATTTGCTGTACACAGTCCTAAGCAGTTTGCATGCATTTATTCCTTCAATCCTCAAGCTAATTTTATGGGGTAGGGAGTTTACAGATGAGGAAATGTCAATATTTTGGCATTATGTAGCACAGAAGCCCCAGAGCTCATTTTTGTTCAAATATATCTTGTGGGTCCTGAATGGGCCCATGTTCTACTCACAGGAGACATGGCAGAAAGTAGACATAAGGTAAGAGGAGCTGAGGGCTGGAGTTGAGGAGGGGCTAAGGATAGTGCACATAAATGAAAGCTCCCAAGGGAACCAAAGATAGAGTTAGAGAAATATCACATCTGGAAGGCATGGGCAAAGTGTCCAAGGTCCCATCCATGCTGTGGACATTGCCCCTAGGACAAAGCAGAGGGTAAAGCCCAGTAATGAGCAGGCAGGGGCTGGGAGGATACTGTAGGCCACAGCACCAAGAGGCAGATCCAGTGGAAGATGCTGAACCATCACTGGTGGACCCAGCCAGTGTGCAGAATGGTATCGACCAAAGACAGTTGATTCAACAAAACAATTTGGCCTCTAGTTGAGAAGATGATTCTGGTTAGCTCAGGGCAGGGGCAATCAAAACATAATAGAAGGTGCATTTTTCTCAAGCCTAGTGACTGTTGGTGCAGGGGGGCTGAGGAACTCTGCCTGCCTGAGCTGGGATCATTGCTCATAATAGAGAGATGATTCTGCTTCTCTTTACCAAGGAACCACTGCTATGTGACTGCAGGCTCTTCTATTTTATTTGGGGGCTAAGTTGTCAAAATCAGGGATAAACTCTTCTCTCATTTAACACATCTACTAATGTTTTCTTTCTCACTGAGCCCTTCAAAAATTATTTTCTTATGATTTTGTGTGTGTGTGTGTGTGTGTGGTACTGGGGACTGAATCCAAGGGCATTCTACCTCTGGGCTACACTCCTGTCCCTATTTTATTTTTTACTTGGAAACAAAGTCTCACTGAGCTGCAGAGGACCTTGCTAAGTTGCTGAGGCTGGTAGAGAACCTGTGATCCTCCTGTCTCAGCCTCCCAAGTACCGGAATTACAAGCGTGCGCCACCACGCCCAGCTCCATATAATTTTTTTAACCATCGGTGTTTAAAGATAGGTTAACTACATGTTTAACGTGGACAGCTAGGGCAAATCTCATTGCCTGCACTGCTTGGCCAGGGAAGGGGAAATGGCTTGATAAAGTTGCTGCGGAGTTCCTTCGGGCTTTGAACAAATTGCTCTAATATGAGAAGTCACCAGTCTGCTTCCCAGTGTCATTAAGGAGCCCCATGTGAAGGAAAGATATTAGTTTTCACTTAGAGAGCGAAGGCCACCAACAACTGAAGAAAGGAAAACTGAAATGTGGTTAATGGGCCAATTTGGTGACCCATTTGGGAACCCAGACACTTTGCCTCCCGCCAAGTTTGCTCGAATTTGTATGATACAGAAACAGAGCAAGACGAATAGATCAATGCATTTGTTCATTCTATTAAAGAGGAAAAGGCAAAGGCAGTCTGGATTTCTTTCTTTCAAAACCAATTTCTCTACCTCATAGGCATGGGAATTGCGTAGCACTATCTTTTGTTCAGAAAACTGGAAAGACTCCCAGAAGGGAAAGATCAAGTTTTATGTAAGGAAATTTGAACCAATAACCAGCTTTTCACCTCAATGATGTCTGTTGTATTAAAAACTTAATAAATATTAATTACATGTTAAGGTTAGTCTCATTTATTTTACAGATCTAATGCACCTGAATCATTTTCTTTTTCTTAAATCTGTAAAAAGGGGCCATTTTTCTTTTATAAGAAGTCTTATAATATGACTTGGCTTTCAATCTATTTTGTGTTTGTTTTCTAGTTTGGAGGTAACAACAAAATTTGACTACATTTTTGTATTGAACTGAATTGGTTTCTCTTTATAGTAGAGAATGAATGAAGGCAGATGTGATGGGGAAGCAGAAAATATGCAGAGAATGAAATCCTGCCCAGAACCAATATCTCCTTTCACTAGATAAAAGCAGGAAAAACCATGTACTAACTAAACTTTCATTTTTAGCTGCCCACCATTGAGTACCCAGCCTGATCAGTCACCGATAAATGGGGAGTTGGCTCCTGTAATGGATAGTTGTTGATTTTGCCTCTTCAACATCCATTCTCCTCTCTTCCTACAACAAACCCGTGTTTTACTTGAGGAAAACTCCCTTGTCTTTGATTCTTGTCATTTGTCTCCAGGCGTAGGCATGGGACTCAGGTCTGCCTGGCCAATCAGAGCATCAGATTCCCTTAGCCTGTTGACAGACTCAGGGGTGGAAATGGGAACCATCCCCATCCAGTCCGCACAATCCTCACTTTGTAGGATAGGATGAGCACACAGTCATGTGAGTTCAATAAAAATCAACCCCAGGATGATCATTTGAAAGGAAATTGCTCCTTTGGGATTGGAGCTTGAAAGTCACAAGCCTGGACCTGGTGGAGTCCATTCGCAGAGAAGTTCTACCTGAGAGCAAAGTCAAGGAGGAGAGCAGAGCCAGGGCTGAGAGGGGGAAACCTCATTTTGATGGGCTTAGTTTTCCCCTGGACCTTCTCGAGATAGGAGCCAGCAAATTCCTTTTCCCTAAGTCAGGTTGAATTGAGTTTCTGTTGCTTGCAGATATTAATAAGGACCCTCTTTCAAATGCCATCATTCTACAAGCATTCATTGTTCGCATCTCTCATTTTCAAGGTATTATACTTGACCACATGGAGCTTCTACAAGTTCTGGGTTATTGGATTGATTCATATGCATTGAGGAAAATAAAATATGAGACAACTAAGATACATACAGAAAAAAAACGCATTTGAATATGTGTTGTAATAAATGTACCAAGAGAACTCCTACTCAAAGAACACTGAAGGGTAAAGTGCCCTGGGAAAGCTTCCTTTATAGAGAGAGGTTTGAATTCAACCTCTAAAAAGATTTGGATTGATGGAGAACGAGAGAGGAAGATTCAAGTAAGAGGAGTGGCATTGGTGGACACCTCAGAAGTGAAGTAGTGTGGTGAGTGGCTAAGCAACTGTGCAGAGATTATGACTGAAGAGATAAAGGGTAACATTGGGTCTAGATAAAAGAGGGTTTCGAATCTGGATGTGACCCGATTATTGATGAGGATGCTGGGGGCTCTTAAATAAGAATGAGATGCTGGAACGATATTTCCCACAGTTTTTGGTAAGGAATGCTGGAGATGAGAGTGGATGATGGGAGACAACTGAGTAGAGAAAAGAAGCAGAATCTGTTATAAAAGCTGAGTGTGGTGCTGCATGCCTGTAATCCTAGTGCTTGGAGGCTAAGACAGGAGGATCGCAGGGTTGAGTCCAGCTTCAGCAAGTTAGCGAGACTCTCAGCAACTTAGTGAGACCCTGTTTCAAAATAAAAATATTAAAAAGGACTGGGGGTGTAGCTCAGAAGTAGACTGACCCTGGGTTCAGGTCCCAGAACCAAAACAATAACAAAACGAATGTTACACAAACCTAGGAATGCATAGTTAAGGATGCATTGGCTGAGTGACAGGTGAGCAAGGGAAAATAGGAGTCTTTGGAGCAGTCCTTAGGGACTGAGGAGAGGTAGGAGGAAGAGAAGAATAAAATGGTTAATTCGTGGTTTAATGACTTTGAGATGTAAGAAAGGATGAAAAATCAAAATTTGAAAAAAAAACACATTAGGCTTGATTTTAGACAATAATTTAGAGACATATTATTTCAGTGATAAAATACTGAATGTGGCTGGAAATGTGGAAGTAACCACAGGTCAGGTGAAGATTAAAATGGCGATCCGAGGATCATGGTAGTGATGTGTTTGACCAAAGCTCCCAGAAGTGAAGATTCTCTGAAAAAAAAAATGACTTTAGTTGGGGAGGAATTCAGACTGAGTCTTAAATCCCAGGGGGTACACACAGGCAGGGATCAGAAGAAGGAAGAGGAAGTGTCAGCCAGCACTGGATCTCAGAAAGGAGGATTAAGTACTGCAGTATTTCTAGAAGTTGGCCTGAAGGTTTTATTAAAATAGAGGCTGCCCAGGTGAAATCAAACACACAGTGCAGGTATACCAACGAGAGGAAGGGGTGAGTGAGATGTGTGAGATGGGATGAGTTTACTATGGAAATGATTTTTCTTAGAAAAAGGGCCACACCTGCATGCAGTGTGGATTTGCATGGACAAAAGGAAAGAGAAAAAAAAAGAAACAAAAAAATCAGTTTGTATAGAACATTGCTTTTGAAATATATTTCTCCCAATGAGCTTGTATATATGTGTATGCACACTTATATTTTTATGGTTTACAGATGTGTATAGATACACAGACACAAATCCACTGGCAGGGTGTCTGGATGGTCTCTGTGGTGAGCCAGGGAAGAGTGATGCTATAAAAGCAACCCAGACAGGCCAGAATTCCTCTGTGTAAGTGACAGCAGGTATGGCTTGCTGCCATGGGCAGCACGATGAGTGTTACAAACCAAATCAAATTTTTGTTTCACTTTTCTTATCTCTGATCTCCCAAGAGACACGCGGAGAAACCTGCAACCCCCCCACTTAGCCACACCCCGAGACACCCACCGAGACTTGGAAGGAGAAGCACAGTTCGTCTGAGCTTCAGCCCTCGAAGTCACCACTGTGGTTTTTGAGGAGGTCTAAAGCACAGACATCGATACTGTATATTAGTGGAGGGATGATTTCACAAAACTGTAGAAGGATAAAAACATCTAGACACATCCAGACCCGCTGCCTACTCATACACGCACGGAGGGAGTTGAGTTTAATAAGATCCAGACTGATTTGACTTTAAAAATATATCTGGCTTTTAAAATAATCCATGCTGGCTTCCGTTCAAACCTTCAAATAGTAACCAAGCCATCTTCTATATGCATCTGTTTTGCATCCCTGAAATAGAGTCCTTCAGTCTCCTACAATAGACGGGTCTATGAGGCTACAGTTATGAGATACATTTTCCTGCACCTTGGAATAAATGATCCAGTTATCAAGTGCTAATTTCCCTGGCTTCTTTGGTGTGGCCTGACCCAGCAGCCCTGTCTGAAGGATGCAGGTTAAAGGGAGACATTCTCTTTCCTTGATTTAGGTAATTCCCTGGGCCAAAACCAGAGTAGATATGATTCTGAGACCCAGGGATGTGCTAAGAGGACTTTTGGATTCCAGCCCATGCTTTAGAAGAAAGTATCTTAATGCTTCACATGCTCCCTCCTGCCAAGTGCCAACTAAATAAAAATGGACCTGGAAAAATTAAGCCAGGAGAGAGAGAGAGAGAGAGAGAGAGAGAGACAGACAGAGAGACAGAGAGACAGAGACAGAGAGACAGAGAGAGAAAGAGAGAAATAGAGAACACAAACTGAGGGATGGAAAGATGAGAACAGAGGAAAAAGGGAGGGAGGAAAGAAAGGTGGAAGGAAGGAAGGAAAGAAGGAAGGAAGGAAGGAAGGAAGGAAGGAAGGAAGGAAGGAAGGAAGGAGAGAGAAGGTAAAGGATTTTATGAGAAAGAAACAGCGGCTGAAACAGAGGGTCAGGAGGAAGGGGGAGGGGAGGTTGTCTGGAGCAGCTCATTTGAACAAAATCAGACTTCCCACAGGCAGCCGCTCTGGTGGCCCAATCCATCATTCACATCTCGGGCTGCCAGGATCAATGGCCAAGTCAGTCATTGGCCATCCATGTAACATCAGAATCATTATGAACCAAGCACCAGAGACCAGTGTATCGAGCTCCTCTAACTGTTTGCAGCAGAGGTAAGGAATGCTGAACACACAGGCTCCCCAAACTCCACTTGATTTTGGACCCAGTCATGTTTTTGTTCTCTAGAAAAGTCTTAAGACTGACAAATCAGGTTCTTAAGAAGACTTATATCTGGTTATTCCCCTGCCGAAGGGGTTTCCCTTGGTACATAAAATCAGGTCTAGAACCTCCACCATGGTGGCATCACGTTCCTTAATCTGTCCCCAAGGACATTCCAATTGCCAAAGCCAATATATTCAGGTTTGATCTCGGTTGCATTGAATGTTGCCCATCATTCTGTCCTCTGTGGACATTTGCTCCCTTTGACTTTCAGAAAGCTGCCCTTCTGGTCCCCATCATCACAGAATAACCAACTGTCCCAGTTTGCCCAGAACTGAGGGGCTTATTTCTGGCACTCAGGGTTGTATCGTGCTAAGGTGGGTAAGTTCCAGGCAAACTGGGATGGGATGGTCACCCTATCAGAACTCGCTAACCTTCTCTGCCCAGCCCCTAATAGGGACTCCTCTTCACTGTCCATCCTTGGAAATCAGGGTTCTAACTTCAGAAAGCACATTTTAGCCGGGCGTGGTGGCGCACGCTTGTAATCCCAGTACTTTGGGAGGTGGAGACCGGAGGATCCGGGTTTGCGACCAGCCTCAGCGCTCGCTCTCCCTGTCTCTCTCTCTCTCTCTCTCTCTCTCTGTCTCTCTCTCTGTGTGTGTCTCTCTCTCTCTCCTTAGTGAGGCCCTCCGCAACTTCGTGAGACCCGGTTTCAAAAATAAAGTATAAAAAATAGGGCCGGGGGCGTAGCACGGAGGTAGAACTCCCCTGCGTTCAATCCCAAGTACCGCAAAAAAAAAAAAAAAGAAAGAAAGCACATTTTTGCAGGTATCTTGGGAGTCTGATATTTCCCAAGTACTGACAGGTGGAGCAGAGCCCTGATTCAATAGGCCCCTCACAGGGCCACAGCCAGACATGATCTAGTCAGACAGGGTATTCTATTGTCTTTCTCGATTGTCCTTTTGATCTTTTTGGGTCCAAGTCTGGTTTGATCTTCTCCACATAGGTTTCACCTGATTTCTCCAGCCATCTCTGGCTTCTCTTTATTCAGACTTCCTTTAACAGAGACTGTACCATGCCCCCTAGTACTTAATCATACCTCCTATCACAATGCCTAATTTGTATATAGTTTATACAAATCTTGGAAATCAGGACATTAGAGAAAAGAACTCTGGATTTTAAGTTCCAGTACTACCAATAATTTCATACCATTACTTAAGCACTTACCATGAGGAATCACTATTTCAACTATTTTACATTATATCTCCCTTATTCTTTATAGCTTCAGGAGGAACCATTTTACAGATAAGGAGAATGAGACTCAGAGATATGAAATAACATGCCTGTTCAGACACAGTAGGTGGGTTATAATTTAGCTGTCTGAACCAGACTCAAGCTCTTAGCTACTAATTTGTAGCTGGATTTCAATAATAGGAAGATTAAAAATGCCATGACAATTTTCAAGAAAATCTCTTAATCCTCTAAAGTTTATATTACTGGTGACCAGATCTTCCTATAAATTCTTTTCTTATTCTCTCATAGTCTCCCCAGAATGTCTAAACAAAAGCTCCTTTGGCCCTAAGAGACTCCCAGGCCCATTAGAGCTTGATACTAATGCATCTTATGACACTTTTACCCTAACCTACCCCTAAACTCCCCCCACCTTGGCCTCAAACCATTGGAACACCTCCCCCCCAAGTAAATATTTTATCTTTCACAAGCAGCTGGAAGGAGAGAGGTGCACTAGCAGCAGGCTGGGTCAATCCTGTTTAAATATTGATCACAGACATTGTTAAAATAAAAGTCTATCGACTCAGCTGGTGACTTTGCAGCTTCAACACTTTGCAGAATGCAATTTCCCATGTGCGGGGACTCCAAGCCACTTGCTTGAGTTATGATGTTAATAAGTGAGGCACCTCCTTTGGGGGAGCGCTGGCATCCTGGAGGCAGTTACACAGGCCCAGCCCTGGCTCCTCACCCCAGACTTCTCCCCTATAGTTCAGCTTTCTGGATGCTATCTTTTCACCTTTGGAAGCTGGTGTACTTCCAGGAATAAGGTGTGTGTGTGTGTGTGTGTGTGTGTGTGCACGAGCATGCATTTTGTGGCCTTGAAAAAACCAGGATAAAATGAAGAAAAGAGGGAGCTGTAATATATCTGGCCAAACTGGATTGAGTCCATGGCTCTGCAGCAATCATGTCAAACACGAGCATCTTTCAGAATCACTTGGAGGACTTATGGAAAGCCCATGGCTACCTCCAACCCCCGGGGTTTCTGATTTAGGAGCTCTGGGATCTGGCTTGGGGATTTACATTTCTAACAAGTTATTAGGTGGAGTGGATACTGCTGGTTCAGGGACAACACTTTGAGAACATTAAGATTACCCACAGTTGTGCACACTATCTACTAGCAGGAAACCAGTGTGCTCCCATAATGCAGTCTCAGGTGCACAGCATCCTCAAGTTTTGCAGCTTGAAGCTCATCTTGTCTGATGGTTTTGAAACTCTTAATGAAGGCAAGACACAAGATAGACGAGCAAGAGGCAGATCTGCCCTGGTCACTGTGGGGGCAGAGGGCCTCCAGCTCCCCACAGAGCCCTGTGCCTCTGAGGAAAATGATTTGAGAGCCACCAGTTTGCTCTAAATGTCCTTCTTTTACAAATGTGGCAGCCGAGGCCCCAGATGAAGACATGGCTCATATGTAGAAAGTCAGGATGGGAGCCCCAATCTCCCTTTTCCCCAGAATAGCCATTATATCTGGCAGAAGATGGATAGTCCACCACTCCTGGTAGATTGATCACTGCAGAGAGATGCTACTTTCCAGGGAAAAATTCAACTAGTTACGAGTCTTGCAGGAGAATCTGCATCTTTTACACTTAATAAGTGGGAGAAACAACATGCAGAGCTTTTCCAAGTGGTCTGACTGCAGGAATTTAGTCTATTCCAAGAGTGTGTCTGGCTTCTCTCTGACTCTGACCTCTAGACAGAGACTATGAAAGAAGGGGGTAGTTATGTGGAAGAGTAAAGAAGGGTTGGTAAGAAAAAGGCACAGCCATGAAGGCATATCATACGTACAGCTTATAGCTGTGGTTGACAGAAATTTGATGATGGACAGATTCAAAGTAAGAAAATTGCACATTGATCTGCTGTTCAAGTCTTCCTATGTGAAATTTAGGTTATTGGCCTGACTGGCTAGGAGTAGAGAAAAGATGTAAGTACACACCAAGAGTAATTCAACAGAGGCCAGCCAAGAGGCAAGAGGTCCTCTTCCTCTCTCTCTCTCCTCTTCCTCTCTTTCCTCCTCCTCTCTTCCTCCTCCTCTTCCTCCTC
>PVJS01016169.1:0-37859 GCA_004027185.1 Glis glis
TTTTTTTTTTTTTTTTTTTTTTTTTTTTTTTTTTTTTTTTTTTTTTGCAGTACCGGGATTGAACCCAGGGGCGTTCTACCTCCGCGCTACACCCCTGACCCTATTTTTTATATTTTATTTTGAAACCGGGTCTCACGAAGTTGCGGAGGGCCTCACTAAGTAGAGAGAGAGAGAGAGAGAGAGAGAGAAACAGGGAGAGAGAGAGAACTGAGGCTGGCTGCAAACCGGGATCCTCAGGTCTCTGCCTCCCAAAGTACTGGGATTACAAGCATGTGCCACCACGCCCAGCCTCTTCTTGTTAATAGAGTTCTTTCTGGCCTAGTTAATTGCAGGAAGTTCTTGTCAAGTAGGACATAATACTACTTCAAGCCAGTCAATACTTTCTGATTCACAAAACTGCCATATGAGATATTATATGTTATGAATGAGTTGTTTTTTAACTTTGATTTTTATTTTTTGTTTGAAATAAAACAGGCTCTTCAATGTTTACAAGGTTATTTCTGAATTGTGAAAACTATTTCCCTCTGTCCCACTCATCTCTCTTCTCTTTTTCATATACCCTATATTCTCCCCCTCAACCTTGGTTGCCATAATCAGAGAGACAAAAGGTGAGGGGATATCTGTAGTGGAGACCTAAGTGGGTTTAGGTCTTGTTTTTGTTTTGTTTGTTTGCTTTTTTTACTAATCTTTACTTTCCTTCAGTGGCAAAATTCAGCAGTTGCTTTCTGACTCCCCTGTAAGAATCTCCACCTCGTCAAGATGGTGCCGGTGTGCAGCTCCTTTTCAGTCTCACCAATTGGATTTTCAATGGATCTGAACAGAGTTCTAGCCAAAAGCCCATGCAATGCACTTGTCTTTGATAAAACCAAAAGGAATTCTGGTTTTAGTTTTATGAAAGAACTGCTCAATCAACTTTGGTACCATGCTATCAGCTTTGGAGAACTCTGCACTGCTGCCTTTCTCTAATACTTATAGTCATAGTGTCTTTTTTGGACATCATCCATTTCTTTCTTTGATCCTCACTGCATTGAGAAGCTCTTTTCTCCTACTTACAACAAATTTATAAAAGGAGAAGCATTGATTCTACTTTGTCATCACAATACTGGTAATATTAATTGATCACATATAATATAGCAATAATATCAATCTTATCGTTATATAATATTATTATTGACTATATCAATATAAATCCAGGTCACTTTTTAGCTTACATAACTTTCATAGATTTGTGCCCACTGTCAACTACAACATTAAGTCTTTTTGCCATTTCTTCTTGCAAGACAATAATAATCATATTCTTAATTGAACTTTCTTTATTAACATGCATTTATATGGAACCAAAATGCAGAGAAAAGAAAAGAAAATTATATTAATCCTATTGTTTCTTTACTAGCATAATTACATCTTTTCATTAGTTATTTGTAAATTTATTTAAGAATTATTTCAATCCTACTAAGGTACATATTCATAGATGAAAAATAGGATTGCCTCCCAGAGTAAACAAACATAAAAATAAATGCAGTTCAATGTGTGGTAAAATAGGCATATTTATATATGTAATGAATACAAAGAAGGAAAGGTCTAAACCAAAGCTTTTATTCCTGTGTCAACTAGTAGACAGATATAAAAATATAGAATTAAAATAAGAACAATTAGCTGTTTCAATATTAAAATTTGTTTGCTGATGGTCTAAAATTCATTGGTAAAGAAGAAAAAGTGTCAGAGACTAAGATAAAGCTACCTCAAGAATATTTAAGTTACCTCTATCACACTGTAAGTATCTGATGAACGAAATATTATAGGTAACATTGAATAACTATGGTATCAGAGATTTCAAAGGAAAATAGGAGGGCTGCTTCGATATTTCTGAAGTGTGTCGAATGGGAATGCAGAGATTTAAAATTTGAGTAATTTCTGTAAATACCATCTCATGTTACTCTTTCCAACTAAGTACTGATTCCAAATGCCTTGACATTTAAGTATGTGCACACATAACTATATTCAACCCTTATCCTTTCAGACCTTGAGACACAAAATTTTCTTTTCTTTCTCCATTTCCATGCATTTCCCTCCTGATCTGTATTGCTTTGTTCCCAACAAAGGGAGCAGCAATTTTTGTTGATGCTTCTACATATTAAAGCCACAAACATCAAGTGCAAAATAATAAATTCATCACAAACAAAATCTTCAAAATTATCCCATTCAATCAAATTTCCTTCCTTGGAATAAATCTGGAAAATGAGCATGTGTAGTAAATCAAATGATTTGTAAGATGTGTACAAATATAGGTGAGGAATTTCTCAGTTGAACTGGTGGATAGCCACAGGTTTTGCAGCCATAACTCTTAAGTATGTGGGGTTTTTTCTCTGAATTTCCTTGAATTTGAAAACTAGGCTATATTAATATCTGTACACTTATATCCTAATAGTGCGTGACAAACAGGAATAAGACTTTTGTTAACTAAATTTCACAATTATAGCAACAAATCATTCTGTTTATATGTCGCCGACTATTTTAAATGGATTTCAAGGTATTGTCATTGAAAGTATAGGTTTTTTGCTGGCACTATGGTGCATGCCTGTAATCCCAGTGACTTTGGAGGCTGAATCAGGAAAATCACACATTTGAGGCCAGCCTGAACAACTTAGGGAGACCCTGTCTCAAATTAAAAAATAAAAAGGGCTAGGGGCTAGCTCAGTGGTAGAGAGCCACTGTGTTCAATCCCTAGTACTGCAAAAATTAAATAGATAAATAAAAGTAAAGATTTTTAAAATTGATTATTTTCAAATTAGAAACTATTTTCCATTGGTCTAACTTTATAAGAGATTTTAGAAGAATATCACTTTTTAAACATAGTCTACCAACTTCAGACTTCCATATCTCCTTTCCTTCACTAACAGTTTTTTTAAAGGGGTATTTTATAGTGATACCCACTTCCTTGTTTACCATCATCTTCTCAACTGATTACAATTTGTCTCTGCCTCCACCAGTACCCCAAAACTAGTCTCATTAGTGATCTTGAAATTGACAAGCAAGAGACACTTTCAATCCTGATTTCAGCTCTGCATAGAATGAGACACTGTTTTCCTTAACCTAGTCACCAAAGCTCCCCTACTTTCAGGGACACTTTCCTTCCCTGATTTCATTTTCTTCATTGTTTCCATTGTTAGTATTAGTCCTTAAACATTAATTTTCTGAGGGTGCTATCAGTGTCTTACTTTACCCACTCCTTGAGTGATGACATCCAACCCATTAATCCAAACACTACCTGTCAGAGGTTGTACTTTTGGTCAGAATGCTCTCTTTTTTTCCCTACTAATTCCTTAGTTCCCTCTGGGCAGAATATGCTTCCTAGCCCCTTTGATCAATGACATATGAGCATGAGAGAAATTGGTCAGAGACCCCACATACTTTTGCTTGTTCCTCTTACACATTAGCCATACAGCAGAAGAAGAACATCCCTTGGACGGCTGCCAAGTGTAGAATAAGACACATGAAGCAGTACCAGGATCCTGCAACCTGAAGACAACATCAGCCTAACTCAACACAGCCACACCCAATCCACGGGCCCAACAGCAAGAAAGAAATGCCTTTTTAAAATAACTGAACTTTGGGATAGTTTTTGTGGAGACTTTTTGAAGGAAATATCTGGTGCTATACCATTATTAATATTTCTTAAACCATTCTCCTGAGTTTTAAACAAAAGTACCTAACTGAGCCAGGCCTGTAATCCCAATACTTGGAAGACTGAGACAGCAGGGTCACAGGATAGCAGGTGGGAATTTAGTGAGACACTGTTTCAAAATAAAAAAATAAAAAGGTCTGGGGGTTAAACTCAGAGGTTGAACAACCTGGGCTCACTCCTCAGTTCAAAATAAATCCAAATGTTACCTGAATATTCCCATCCAGATAATTCATAAGCACTTAAATTCAATATGTACAAAATGAACTTGCTTTCTCTCCTGGAGAGGTAATTTTCACATGCATTTCCTTCTTTTGTGAAGAAGATTGCATCTGCCTATTTGCCAAGCAAAAAATACAGGGTACTGTCTTTTTTCCTCCTTCCTTGGCCCTATTGCTAATCAATCAATCAACAATTCCCTTGACAGTAATATAATTTCATGAACTAATAAATATTTTTGCATTGCATTTTATAATGTTCCTATAAGCTGCCTCAAATTTTTCACAAAACAGGGCAGAACAAAAACAAATAGCCAATAAAAGCCTTTTTTCCTGATGATCTTTTTCTCAAGAGCACTAAATTATTTACCCATTTCTCCATCCACACTGCTACTATATTAGTTTAGACATTCATCATTTCTTGAAAAGAATACTACATACTTTCTAACTTCCTCCAAGTCACTTACCCTCCAACTTATTCTCCATTCTCCTAGCAGTTTTACTTTTAACAGGAAAATGAAATTTCTCATTGGCTACCTACTTTTGGCATAAATACAACCAAAAAAGAACATATAAACCCAACTTGCTATCCAAATACATTAACATACAGTATCCCTGGGAGCACAGAAAGTACTCTTGCCAAATAGTTGCCTTCCCATGAAAATGTCCTTTACCCTTTCCACATAGTCCAGCTACTTTACTGACTCCTGCTCGTTCTTCTAGATCAAATTCAAGTGTTATCTGGGGATCCTTTTTAATCATTTTATTATACCTCCTCCACAATTGGGCTGAGTTAATTCTTCCTTGGGAATTTGTGCATACATCTATAGTGACACATGTCACTGTATCTTACAGTATTGACATATGTCTTGGCCTTCTGCTTTAGAGATTTCTTAGAAAATATGGAAAGAATATTTTCTTATATCTAGCTTTAAGATAGTTGTCTTATCTGTATCCATATCTCAAGCTCCTATACATAAATAGAAAAAAAAACTATTTGGGGCATGAGTCAGTGAATGCAAGATTAGGTAAATAATGGCAGGCTTAACTTAGATAAAACAAAAAACCATAGAAGTTCAAACTATTTTCAATGTAGGACACAGAAATTAAAGAAAAGGCTCCCTAGGAAGGCTTCCTCCATCTGCCAAGGCAAGAGTTGGGCATCCCATACTGACTTAGCACTTTGTTCAAACTTTAATCACCACATTCTATTATTATGATTTGTTTTCAAGTCTGAATTTCCCAGTAGACTGGGAAATCCCCGAGGCCTGAATGACAATCTCATTAAGCTGTGAAATCCTGAAACTGAGCACAGTTAAGTCCCAAAGCTGAATGTTCTTACAGTACATCATACTGATCAATGCTTGTAGAATCAGCACATCCATTCCTTCAACAGTATTAGAGCCTTATTATCTGACAGACACATATCCTCATATCCTAGAGCTGGGAATAAGACAGAGGTATAACAGAATGATCACCTATATACATTTACTATGGATTTCAAAAGAAGGAAGAATGGTTCACTGTATCCCTTATACAGTTATAGGATGTTTGAAAGCTATCTAAAGGTGTGTGTATATGTGTGTGTGTGTGTGTGTGTGTGTGTGTGTGTGTGTGTGTACACTGGGGATTGAAGCCATAAGTATTCTACCTCCAAGCTACATCCTCAGTCCCTTTTTATTTTTTTGTTTTGAAACAAACAGGGTCTTTTTAGGTTGCTGAGGGTCTCACAATGTTGCTAAAGCTGTCTTTGAACCTGTGATCTTTATTTCTCAGCCTCCCAAGTACTGGGATTGCAACTTTAAAGATGACTTTTTGAAACCAAGAAGAGTCAAACTGTCCCTAAAAAAAAAGCCCCTGATCGTCTATTGTCATTTGAAGTAATGTATAATTGCACCTAAGGCTCATTATTAGTCTCAAGTCAATATTCTCCATAACATTATGATATTAGCAACCCTCACTTTAAAATATCATTACTAATCCAACTGAGCTCTATTATTATAATTTGTTGAATTTAGCAGGCTTTTTCCTAAGTTCTGATATTTTTAATATGCATCTATATTTTATATGTTTGTATTCAAGCTTCTCCTATAAAAACTGTTACTCTTAGTAAATGGCTTGATTTTAAGAACTGTGTTTTCCTTTTTTTACATTGTATGTCACTGTAATATTAAGTCAGTTTAATGCTTAAAATGTCTAAAGTACTGCTGGGTGACATTCTCATTATATGCTTTATATCAGAAGTTATGAGTATTTTATTATTTTTGACAAGCTCTGAAAAACCAGTAAACTATTCATGTAAAAGTCTCTTAATTCTTCATGAATTTCTCATCAAAATTGCATTTCAAGTCCAAATATTATTACAAATATTTAATAAGAAGTTTCTGCTTTGGGGGTATAAATAAATAACATTCTTCCATAAATTGATAAAACACTGTGATAATCTAAAATATACATGTCATACATTTCACTTTCTTCTACAATTAAACTGACTGAAGAATAATAAATGCCACTCAGAGTAAAAGTTGTGACTTGGTTTCTACCAATTTGTGGCAGAAAGAATTCTTTGAGTAATAGCTGAGCCTCTCAATAAAATTAGCTACCCATTCATTATATATTCCTGCTCAGTCCTTTGTGAATCCAAAATCCTTTGGGAGAGAATAACATTCTAGCTTTGTTTTTTATAAATGAAATATCCTCAATTCATCTTTCTTTGGAATTATATTCAAAAACTCTTTCAGTATTGGAAAAAGTAAACTCTGGGATCATTTGACAATGTCACACTCAGTGATTCTAAACCAAAGTCCTTCCCCTACACTGTCTCTCTTAACGTTAAAGTAAGGCAAACAGCAATGACTGAATCGCCCTTTATACTGCAGTCTTCTAACCCAAGAGGCATATGTGTCATTTATAGCACCCAGGCTAAAGATTATTGTCATGCTTAACCACAGGCTCTGCAATTGCATATGTCTGAGGTGCACTTAATGTTAATGAACTTCCTTCTGCTTGGCCATGACCATCTCTTCAATTTATAATTACGTTGTAATTAGGTCAACTTTGCAATGTATTCCCCGCACCTTGTTTGAAATAATTTGTAAACTTAATGATCATAGCCTTTATTCTACCACGTAGTCACTAATGAAAGACTGTTATATCCCAAACTTAATTATTGTATGTCACCAGAGTTGACATTGATCCATTGTTAAATATACTTGTCTGGAAGGGAAGCATTAATACTCTATAAAATATCAAGATAGATTATGACTATTTTTAAAGTCTGTCATTTTTCAAAAGAGATGAAAGTTATTGAAAGGAACTTGTTCTTTGTAAAGACAATGGTTGATAACTAATAACCAATTTTTATAGGGATCCTGAATACTGTTCTAAAACATTATAATTAGGCAGACCACAAATATTTTCCTATAGTATATAAAATATTTTTGCTTAAAGTATTTTTATTTAGCAGCTTTCATTTTAAATTATTCAGCATTCTTCTCTTGACCTAGAATATTACTAATCAGAAAATTGCTAATTAATTGGTCTAATAGTCATGGGTCTAAAATTGGAGATGGCAATTACTTCCAAAAATTTTCTTTTCAAGTTAAAATTATGGCAATAATACCAAAACTGTGGGTAGGCATGATAAGTGCTTCCATTTCTCTTGGCAAGTCTGGAATGAATTAGAGGGTTACTAGTATGCACTTTGTGAATAAACCTGTTAATATAACTGAAATTAAAAAAAAATCCCACATGTCCATGACATTCCAGTCTCATTTACAAAGCTACTTATCAAACTTTGTTATGATTAGAAAGCATCCAGAACAGCCACTAGTGATTAATTAATTCAAATCATTAATATGTGTGGAAATTAAAGTCCCAAGTGATATAATTTCCTGCTTGAACATAGAATGTTTGGTTGGAATAGAGAAGGAACCAGAATCCAAATCTTCTAACTTCTAGAATTTCTCAGTAAAGATAAGGGAGTTTGGTTGAGAACAAACAGGCATCAGAACCCAAATTTCTAAAACCCCTTTCCAGTGTTATTTCTGTGCAGATTATGAGACATCATGTGGGAAAGAAGAGGTAGAGTCTAGCATGAATGAAAAAGGAGCCAATGGGGACATTCTGTGAAAGTTCAGCTCCTGGGACACTCTGAATATCTCCTAGCATTAGAGGATGGCAAGGGGAGGAGATAAGAAGTTTGACAAAAATCTGATTCATGCTGTTTGTGTGTGTTTTGTTTTCTCCTTGGCTGCTCACATGATTCTCCCTTAACCATTAAATTAAGAAAATTTATCAAAATATATGCAAGGATAGGTCTTTTTCTTTTATCTTTCCTGCTTCTCAGGGAGTCCTTTCAATTTGAAAATTCTTGCCTTTTCCTAGGTAGGGAATTTTTCTTTCAGTTATTTTTATTGTTGTCTTTCCTCACTTCCCTGCCTTGAATTTCGCTATTCTTTAACATTTCTGTTACTGTTGTTTCTCATTTTTAGCAAATCTATAATGTCACCAACTGAAAGATTTAACTCAATTTGAGAGATATTACAACCTAAAACAAATAGAGCAACAGATTGTCCTGTGGTATAAATTATTAGGCATGGTCTGCTTTAAGAGTTGCTATTAGTGAAAAATGTTGATTCTGGAAATCAATAGGTAACTAAATCCTGGTTTTGAATGAAACTCTTTTGTTGTAGTTCTCCCTCATAATTCCAAACACATCATTATTCTAAATTCTGCAGACATATTTTAAGATCTTTTTATCTAATTTTTTAATTGGCAAATAAAAATAGTATATTCTCATGGTGTGAATGGCTAAATCAAGTTATATAATGTATGCATTATCTCACATATCATTTTTTGGTGGTGAGAACAATTAAAATCTATCCTTTTGGCAATTTTCAAGTATACAAAATCTCGCTATTAACTATTGGCACTATGATGTACAATTGATGTACAATAAATCTCTTGAAACTATTTCTCCTAACTGAAATTTTGTGTCCTTTGACCAACATCTCCCCAGCCCCAGTTCTCCAGCCTCTATGATAATCACCATTCTATTCTCTATGAGTTCATTTTTTTAGATGTCTTTCTGTAACTTACTTATTTTACTTTATATAATGCACTTCAGGGTTGTCCATGCTGTCCTAAATGACAGGGTTTCCTTCTTTTACATTTTTTTTATTATAGATTAAACCCAGGAACATTCTGCCTCCAAGTTACATCCCCAGCCCTTGTTATTTTTTATTTTTGAAACAGGGTCTCACTAGGTTGCTGAGGGTTTCACTAAGTTGCTGAAACTGGCCTTGAACTTGCGATCCTCCTGTCCCTGCCTCCTAAATACTGGAATTTAGGCGTGTGCTACCATATCCAGCTTCCATTATGGAGATATACCATATTTTCCCCCCAAAGATTAAGTTTATTCAGGAATAGCATTGCAATGGGAATATGAGTTTATGTGTCATAGCAAATTGTGTGTTGTATTCAAAGAGGTTCAGGTAAGGGAAAGAGTTTTGAAAGCAAAATGAGAAGGATAACATAAGATATTTTGAAACAATAATCATCCCTGGCTAAGGATTAATAACAAGGGTGCTACTGGTTTGAGAAAGAGAGTTTCTGGGCAGATGTACTCACAGAAGTATTTCTGTATAAGGTTACTTGGGACTTTGTGTAAGATCATGACTCTGGCAGTCTTGTAATCAGGCATGCTGGCCTGCGATCCTTTCTTCATAGCCTCCCAACTTGATTCATTCATTCATTCATTATTTAAATTAAATTTATTTTAACTGATAAAAATAAATTATACAAATTAATGGGCTGTATCATGTGATGTTTCAATACATGTATGAATTGTGTAATTGAGCTAAACATATCTATTGAAGATTCAAACACTTCTTTATTGTGAAAATAATCAAATTCTTTCTTCTAGTTTTTTGAAATATATAATACATTATTGCTATCTACAGTCATCCTACTGATCAACAGTTTAGTGATCCTCAGTTACATTCACAGTGTCCCAAATGACAGGATTTCATTATTTTTATGGCTGGATAGTATTCCATTTTTATTGTATATATGAATCACATTTTGTTTTCCATTCACCAGTTGATGGACACTTAGGTTGCTTCCATCTCTAATTGATAGTGCTGCAATGAATATGCGAACACAGGTGTCTCTTTGACACACTGACTTGATTTCCTCTGGAGAGACAACCAGGAATGGGTTTGGTAGATCATATGGGAGTTCTATTTTTAATCTTTTTGGTACCACCATGATGTTTTCCATAATGGACATACTAATTCACTTTCCCACAAACTGTACAAGGGTTCTTTTTTGTCCATATCCTCTCCAATACTTATATTTTCTTTTTCATAGTGGCCATTCTTACAGGGTGAGGTGATAGCTCATTATGGTTTATATTTTCATTTTTCTAATGATTAGTAATGTTGGCATTTTTTCATATACCTGTTAGCTATTTTTATGTCTTCTTTTGAGAGCATCTCTTCAGGGTTTTCCCCAGTTTTTAAATAGTTTGTTTTCTTACTATTAAATTGTCTGAATACCTTAAATATTTTGGAAATAGTCTCTTACCAGATATGGTTTGCAAATATGTCCTCCCATTCAAAAGACTGTCTCTTTATAGTTTCCTTAGCTGTGAAGAAGCATTTTAATTTGTTGTTTTTGCTTCGGTTGCCTGTAATATGTGTATGTACTCTCCAATATCATGGAGAATTTCCTTTATATTTTTCCATATTTTTACAGTTTTAGTTTTCCCATTTAAGTCCTCAATCCATTTTGAATTAATTTTTGTAATTATTTAATATATTTTTGTGTATAGTATGAGATAAGATGATATTCTAATTTTATTCTCTCCCTCCTCCCCCCCTCTTTGTGGATACCGTTTCCCTAGCATGGTTTATTGAAGGCACTGTACTTTCTTCATAGTGACTTGTTGGCATCTTTGTCAAATATCAGTTGACTATAAATGTGTGGATTGGGGGGTCTTCATTATGCTTCATTGGTATACTTGTCTATTTTTATGCTAGAATATGCTTTTGGTTTTATTTTGTTCTTGTTGTTTTCTACAACTGGGGGATTGAACTCAAGTCCTTACATATGCTAGCCAAGTGCTCCACCACTGAGCCAAATCCCCAGACCCTCTTCTCTAAATTTTGAGACAGGTGGCTCCACCACTGAGCTATATTCCCAGACCCCCTTTTGAAAATTTTGAGACAAGGTCTCACCAAGTTGCCCAGGCTAGCAATCCTCCTGCCAAATAGTTGCCTCCCAAGAAGTTGGGATTACAGGTGTGAATCATCACACCCAGGGCAGTACCCTGCTGTTTGGACTACAAAGCCATCTTCTAATCACCAAATTTAATAAAATTGTTAATTTACTGTTAATATAAACTAGATTTTATATGAAACATATCTTTTTAATTGTAATAGTTGTTGTTTTAATTTCCCAAAACTCTACTTCACATCTTATTTGTAATATTATGACCTTACTTTATGTTCAATAAATATCATTTTAATTATTTAATATAATATTTTAAAACATTTTTATTTAAAGTTATTGGATATGGTGCCGGGCATGGTGGCGCACACTTGTAATCCCAGTACTTTGGGAGGCGGAGACCGGAGGATCCGGGTTCGCGGCCAGCCTCAGCTCTCTTTCTCTCTCTCTCTCTCTCTCTACTTAGTGAGGCCCTCTGCAACTTCGTGAGACCCGGTTTCAAAATAAAGTATAAAAAATAGGGCCGGGGGTGTAGCGCGGAGGTAGAACACCCCTGCGTTCAATCCCCGGTACTGCAAAATAAATAAATAAATAAATAAATAAAGTTATTGGATGTGAATGCTCAAATGCACACACACTGTTGAGTGTCATGGTAGATTCTGACTCATTGTGAGTCATTTAATATTGATAATTACTGTCTCAGTCAGCAATTACATCTGTGTTATTAGTCCCAAGAAAAATAGATAAAAATAAAATATGAAAGAAATACAAAAAGTAAGAGTATAGATAGGCAGGTAGGTTAGTTGGTAGACATTCAATTTATTTATTATTATATTTTGAAACCTCAAGATCCAGCATTGTCGGGGCATCAGGAGAGAGATGCGAAGCTGACGGGGTGGGGGGCAGATGCCGAACGGCCCGAAAAAAAACATACCTCGGACTGGGAGTCAAGTCTAGCAAGATCTCGTTTATTAGAAAGCCACATCTCTCTTTTATAGTAGAGGCAATACAGGAAATTCGCAATTAGTAGGGTGTGGCACCACGCCCTCCTGTGATCTATCATAGGTAGAGGCGCCTGTCGTCTGTGAGTACCGAAGTAGGTAACTACCTATCACAGCCCTCCTGAGGCTAGGTGGGGCTTTCAGCGGGACCTCCCTCTGAGGAATTCGCCAGCGCCATCTTTGCCATTAATGTGCTGAATTACTGCCACGTGGGAGAGGCCCGGTACTCTAGAGCAGGCTTCTGCCAATCCACCAGGCCCTTTCATGGCACCAGGTAGAGGGCCCAGCACAGCATGAATGCCATGGGAGATAGAGTTTGAAGCAAAGATAGCTGCAATTTCAGAGAAATTTCCTTTTGTGAGTCAGATGCCAATGTTGTAATGCTTCCAAACTATATTTAGCAATGTTCCCTGTCTCCTGGAGGAGTGCATGCAAAGTCTATATAACCTCCCTGAGATTCTTTACTTTGAAGGTCCTGGCCCTTAGCTAAAAGCCTGAAATACATATCCCCAAACCCTGCCACTGCTCCAAATCCCATCCTTTTATTCACTTTTCGCTCTGTATTGAATGTTATTGGAATTCTAGAGAGGTTAGTTTGGGGAGAATTGAGGAATCACTTTATCTTCTTTGCTAGAGCTCACTTCTACAGTATGTATTCTCTCAACTGTAACATTTATTGACAATAAGCTTGAAAGTGCCATGTACACATGAGCAGAACACCTCTCTATTTGCTAGGTGTTGCAGAATGCCTTCACCTTTAGTAAATTCACTGATATATTTAGTGGAAAATAAAGAGACACATATAAAATATCCATGGCTTCAGGATGTATTTTCTAAACTGGAAACACATCATTTTTTGGTATGAAATTTTTCCTTGCCATTCAAGATAAAAGGAAAACCCCTTAGATTTATGAATTCCTTGATAGCATGGTCTCTATGTTTTCAAAGTCATTTCTCAAATACTAAAAATATTCACTAAACTACTTTTACCAGCCAGTCACATTTCCCTGAACCTACTATGTCCTCTCATGTCACCATAATTTGTTTATTCAGCCTGAAATATGTTTACTACTTTTGCAGGAATACTCCTGTTCATCTTTCTAGACTCAGTGGAAATATATCTACTCTATGAAGCCTTTCCTGGCACCCTCTACTAGGGGAGCATTCTATTAGAGCCTCAGGATGCCTTTCTTATAGAATTACATGGTAGTTCTCTAACTGTGTGTATATGTTTGTCTCATGTGACTCAGTTCCCATGTGTAGAAAGTCACAAACCTGTGATATGGGGATCAACAATCCTAATACTTTCTCCAGTCTAATTCCTCAATGGCCTATCTTATGGACTGTCTAGAATTCTAGTGGATTCTACTAGCTGCGCTTATGATAGTCCTCAGAACTCTGTTTTTGTCATTATACACATAATACAAATACTGGAACCTAAAAATAAGATGTGTATGTTTTAAATAATAAAAAATGAAAAATAAAACATTTGAAAGCAGGGCTAATTTAAATCAATATTTTCCACTTGAATGTTATCATCAGAACATTTCTTTGATAATATTATTTGACCATTTCTAGAGTTTCCTTCCCAATTCTATGTATATTCGTTTTCCAGTTCAGTACAGATCAATCACCCATAACTGTTGGTTCACTTTTTGTTATTTTATTATAATTACTTATTCTATGTGCCTAACATGTTTCTAAATATCCTAACTCATCTTGAAAACACTCCTAAAATGTCAGTACTATTATTATCCACATTTTATTTATGTATTTATTTATTTATTTATTTATTTTTGTGGAACTGGGGATTGAACCCAGGGACATTCTACCTCCAAGCTACACCCCCAGTCCTATTTTTATTCTTTATTTTGAAACAGGATCCGGGCATGGTGGCACACGCTTGTAATCCCAGTACTTGGGAGGCTGAGATTAGAGGATCACAGGTTCGTAGCCAGCCTCAGCTACTTAGTGAGGCCCTCTGCAACTTAGTGAGACCCTGTTTCAAAATAAAGAATAAAAAATAGGACTGGAGGTGTAGCTTGAAGGTAGAATGCCCCTGGGTTCAATCCCCAGTACCGCAAAAAAAAAAAAAGAAAGAAAGAAAGAAACAGGACAAACAAGAATGTATTTTGACTTTATAACTGTTCACAAATTCCCTCAATCATAACATTAGTTACCACAATATTATCAATTGTGATAAAATATTGCCTATGTTTTATTAGGATGCAATTATAGAATCTGTATGGTATTAAGATATCAATATTACTTTATGTTTGATGAATGTTTTATCATCTAGAACACACTTTTACAAACATCCTCTCATTTACCTCTCAGAATGACATCGTGATGTGAGTAACATTCTATCCTTGTGAAGGTTGAATAGATCGAGTGCCATTATTTGGATGTAGTTTGTCCCCACAAGGACTCATGTGCTGGAGGCTTGATCCCCACTGCTGTGGTGCAGATGTGGTGGAGTATTTACAAGGAGGAGCCTAGTGGAAGGTATGCGGTCATGGGACTATAGCATTTTAAAGGAATTAATGCTGGCATTATGGAGCGAGTTAGCTCATGAAGGCAAGTCTTTATAAAGCAGGGCCACCTCATACATTCGGCCCTTTCTGCATGCAGCTGTTTCTCTTTCCATTCCTCCATCATGTTTTAACATGGTCAAGGTGGCTCTTACCAGAGCCATATGGGGTCACCTAACTTTGGATTTTCAGCCTCCAAATCTGCGACCTTTTTTTTTTTAAAAAAAAGAATTTATTGGTGCATTGCAATTATACATCATAGTGAGGTTCAATGTGTTAAAAACATACATGCACACAGCTCTTTGTATATTTCCCTCCACATCCCACCCGCTCCCCCCCACTTCCCCACATAGTGAGATTGGTAGTAATACCTTTACATATTGCCACAGTATTATTTAAAATACTTACTTCTCCAGTCCTCCCTCTTCCACTCCCTCTCACCCCTAACTCTCTTCAACTACTCTACAGTTCTTTCTGTGAGCTAAAGAAACATGTTGCTGAGACTGGCCTTGAACCTGTGATCCTCTTGTCTCAGCCTCCCAAGTACTGGGATTACAGGCATGAGCCAACACATGTGGCTAAGCATTCCCTATTTTTAAAAATCTCTTTTTCCTCTAGACCAAAGCCTCTTTTGCCATCTTATTGTGTTAGCTTTCTCCCACTGTGACCAAAATACCTGACACAAACAACTTAAAGAAGGAAAGGTTTATTTTGACTCATGGTTTCAGAAGTTTAGTCCACAGTCAGCTGCCTCCATTGCTCTGGACCTGAGGTGAGGCACAGGGGTGTGGTGGAGGAAAGCCGCTCCGCTCATGGCAGCCAGGAAGTAGAGAGAGAAGTGAGAGAGAGCAAGGAAGGGGCCAAGGACAAGATATAGTCCCCAGTGACCTACTTCCTCCAAGGGTGCACATCTGCTGCAGTTTTCACCTCCTCCAAGTAGTCCATTCAAATGATTAACCCATCACATGGATTAATCCTCTAATGATCCGATCACTTCCCACACGTCCCACCTCTGGGTGTTCCTGCATTGGACCTCGCCTGCAACAAATGAGCTTCTGGGGACACTCTGGATGCACATGACACCTGTTTCTTTCTCTTTCTGTGGATGATCTGTGCGTCTCATGCCCTGTTCACCTCTCACACAGTGCTGAGGGCCTCACAGCTCCCCAGGCATTGCCTCTTCTTCTTGACTCTCATACTCTACGATTCCCAGCTTTTCCACATTTTTATGTTAAATGATTCTTTTACTGCTTCTTTTTCCATCTCCTTCTTCCTTTTTTCTTGGAATTTTTACACTGTCCTAGATTTTTCAATTTACTTCCTTTGACAAATTTTCCTCATCAGGTTTTAGTAGACATTGCTACGAACTCTCAAATAGCTTATCATTGCAAAAAAATCCTACATCATATTTGCAACAGAGTTGTAGAGCATCATTTTTCCAATGCAGTTTACACTTCTGAAAATGAAAGAGAGGCACATTGCTTTATTTGTTACCATCACTGCTCTGCTGTATCAGTGCCACATTCTGTGAGTCTGTGCCAGCACACTTTTATCTACATTGTGCTGACACAGCTTCTGAAGCAACTTTTGAAGGACCTTAATTTCTCAAAACTCTCTTTTTACATCCTTTGCATCCAATTAATCTCTAAGTTAAAGAACAGAGTAGAATCTGTATCATACTCTTTATAATGCAGTGTCTGGGCTGGGCTACAGGGATCTATTAACAATAACAAACAGTCAAGCTAATGATTTAGTGCCCAGTTCACTTTGGCATAGGAGAATTGATAGCTAAGCATCAGGAAATCATATATCAGAATTCCCTACCCATCTGCAAATTTATCAGTGGTTCCTGTAAACCACCTGCCTAAATTTTATTCCTATATTTGCTTATTAATACCCTGACTAGTTTCAAAATGAATTTAAGACAGCTTACAAAGATAAAACACATTAAAAGAAGGTGAGACCCCTCAAAAAAGGAATACATATTGGTCATAAAGTCAGACACATGTTATGGGTGGGACACAAATTCAGCACTAAGATTTCTAAGCAGGCAAAAAGGGAAAATGATTATAACTCAGGTCAGTGAGCTCAGCTCTCCTTCATCTGAAAACTAGAATGAAATCTCTCCCAAAGGTCCTGAAGAAAAAGGATCTTGCATAGGAAATGAACGTGTTCTTTACATAAGACAACACAAACTTCTGTAGGGTCATATATAGTGTTTGTAGATGTAGGTTCTTGGGATCAAAATAAAGGATTAACCAATAAAATGCCATCTCAAGGGAAAGTGTAAATTTAGTTGGTAAAATTCAGCTCTATTATAAAGAATATTGCAGCCCAAACAACATTGCTGACTCTTTCCCAACTCCATGCTTCTATTTTTGCTGCTGTTTCTGCTTCTTACTGGTATTTCTGATTATATCTCTAATTGTTGACATCTACACAACCTTTAAAGTCTAGTTCAAATTTGAGCATGCGATATAGTACCTAAGGGCATAGGATATAGTTTGGAAAGAACTTGGTTGACTCCTTCATGCACAACCATGTGCTCTAAAGTAACTTATATCTCCAAGCCTCAGCTTCCAAATCTGTAAAATGGGTTTAAAACCTCGTTTCATAAAATTGCCAATAATTTTAAATCTGACAGTGGAACATAATAAGCATTCATTAAATGATAGCTATGTCTAGTTAGAAGAGTCTTTTGTTAACACCATTAAACGCTTCATATTCATGCAAAAGTAGGATGCAATATAAAGAGCAGAAGATGTGAAACTAGAAGGTTTAATTCACTTTTTAGTTCCTAAATTTAACACTTTTGACATAGTGGTAGGCACATGATCCCCAGCATTCCTACCTTCCAGTATATATTCCCTGTATGATCTCTTCCCCTTTACCATAAGAGGGATTTTTTAATATGAGATATTAGTCCCGTGATAATGTTGCCTTAAGGTAAAAGACATTTTGCAGATGTCATTAATTTTCCTAATTAGTTGACTTTTTGTTAATCAGAAAAGAGATTATCCTGGGTAGGTCTGACCTAATCAAGTAAGCCTTTAAAAAAGTCAAGGAGATTCAAAATGAGAAAATGTCTCCAGCTAGCTATGAAGAATTAACTACCACGTGAAGAGAGAGTCACACAGTGAGGGCATGGGGTTGGTTGTTGAGAACTGAGAACAACCCTTGGCTCTTAGCTAGCAAGAAACTAAGGACCTCAATCCTACAACCACAAGGAACTGAATTCTGACAACATAACAGGGAGCTTGGAAGAGGACATCAAGTCTCAGATGAGATTTTAGTCCTAGCCAACTAGTTTTTAGTCTGGTGATAAGATGAGCACAGGACCTCCTGGCTAGTGCCCAGGTTCCTGACCCATGAACACTGGGAGAAAATAAATTTGTTGTTTTCATTTGCTAAACTTGTGGCAATTTGTTACACAACAATAGTAAACTAATACAGTTACGATAGTTAGCATTTATAACCTTAAGTTATATCATTTTTATAATGGAGATAATGCCATTCATTGTACTAAAGTATCATGAGGGGCAATTATAATTATCAATGTATTCATACTTATAAACAACATATTCTATAAAATCTGAGATTGGGTTATTATTCTTACATCTATATGAAACTTAAGGACTACTTTTGTCCTATGGAAAATTCTTTATGTCTGTTATTTTCTCCCATTATATTATAAGCTCCTGATAGAGAGATCCTTAATCTTATCTTTGGAACAGAATATGAAAATTCTTGCAAAATTGCTCATTCTGTTAGAAATGAGAATAATGGTTACTCAATGGGGGACAGAAGATACCGACTAGGAAAGGGCACCAAGAAAAGTTATGAAGTTTGGAAATGCTCTATTTCTTAATCTAGGTTAAGTATGTGTAAAATCATCAAGCTGTGCACTTAATATAAGTGTGTTTTATAATTTTTTGTATTTAAATGATCCTTACATTTTTCAAAATGCTGTTGAATTAATAGATTAATTAACTAATGTAAACAGTATCATTTTAATAGAGTATATGATATCTATTATAGTTATTTTGCAGATAAATTCAAGCAAATTTGATAATATAAGACTCCTGGAATATAGACTCAGGTAATATTTTTCATGTAACTTCTATGACTTCTATGACTTCATAATACACCTTTCTAAAAACAAGTAAGTAAACTGAAGTCATAAAAACAACTCTTGCAACCCGGATCTTTCTAATTCAATACGTCAAAAGCTCAGTAATAAAATATTGCAGATTTTCCAGTACTTTAAGAATTGAAATCGTGTGTTTAAATGACTTTCATAAACTACTTAATTTTACTAAGGAAATTAAAAGGCATGATATTAATGGAACGCTAGAGTATAAATGGTAAAAAATAGCAAAAGGGCATGTGCTTATAGGACTTTCTTGAAATAACATTGAACTCTCATTGGCAGTGTCAACAGGTTAATTAAGAAATCTCTTAGGCATGGCACATGTTCAATCCAGATTGACATTACTTGAGACATGGTTATAGCAAATGCTTGTTCATCAATACTCACCCAACTGATTGACCTGAGTTAAAATTAGAAAAAATGCCACTTGCTCCAAGAACTGAGTGCCTGTAAAACCATCACACGGAAGACTGAGAGGCAGCCATTTGAGGAATATCAGAAGATAAATAGCATTTGGTGTCAGACTATTGCAATGGTCTATTCACTTCAGTGAATCTATGAGATGTCTTAGAAAGCAGTCCAGCAGATACTTTTCATGACTTCAATCTCAGAAAATGAGGAAAGTCCTCCAATTATCCTTAACTTTCAGACTTAGTCTCAGAGCTTGAAGGGACTTCAGAGCTCACTGAATCCAAATTTCTCTATTTGCAGAAAATAAAATGCAGATAAAATTGCTGGAGAAAGATACAATTAAGAAGGGACTATCATATTAATTATATTATATTATGTTATATCATATTATATTATATTATATCATATTATATTCAAGTAATGGCTTTATTAAGAGAAAAATATCAGTGTGGTAACTAATTTTAAGAATGATAAAATAGTTATATTTTATGGAAAACATTGTAAAAATTTTTGAAAAACTATTTTCTGTCCTTTGGAATAATAAATATATTCTGATCAGAGAAATTTCGGATGAATAAAACACAAAGACAAAGAGTAAATGCATTATAACTATGCAATTTGTGCCTAAATGAGTGAGAGAAGCAAAGGACATAGGTAGAGTCTCTGGCTCCCTGATAACAGAGATCCCTCCCTGTGTCAACGAGAATTAATTCTACATAAATTATGCTAGTGTAATTGGGAGACTAGGAAACTGCAATTGGGAAGCCCCATTTGGAAAGGTCTAGAGAAAAATGTAAAGGTTGGTGCTGCCACAAAAGCTAGATCATGAGAAGAAAAAAAAAACCTCAAGTGTTGTCTAAAAGAAACTGATTCTGAATAATCCATCACTCCTTACTGCTACACATATCCATTGTTTCTTTCTCTAGTTTGGATACAATCAATGGCAACATCCTGAATATTCACAAGCCCATCAGGCCTGCATAGTGTCCCCTGGTTACCAGAAGGAAATCTGAAATGGGATGCTGCTGATTTCAATGAACTGGTAGACTAGCTGGGAATTGGAACAAGTTGGCCATTTGCTGCTTAGATTGCTCTCTCTGTGGCTTGGACATGCCTAGGAGTGTCGAGCTTTCCCAGAGGGTAATTGGCATGCAACCAGGTGTCGACATAAACAGCTTGCCCAACACAATGGAACAAATATTTCTCTCTTCAGAAGCCTTTCTCCCACTCTACTTTGTAACAATTCTATGTAGGTAGCATTCTCTTTTATTTCCATCATGTCAGTCATTCTCAATTAGAATCTAATTTACCTGAGAATAGCAATTTCCTATTTGGGATATTACCCCAGGTCTCAGAATCTTCAAGATAAGTCTCTAGTTGCTTTTGACTTATGTGACAAAAGCACCTATAATCCTAAGTCCTAAATCTTATTTTATTGACTTTTCAGTAAACTTTTTGTGCCCTAGGTCTTATTCCCACCCATGAGGCATGCTCTTTGATAAACAAGAGCTAATAAACAATCTCAAATTATTGTGTTTTGATGCTTTGCCCTATTTAGAACCAGGAAAACAAGGTAGTTGATCTAGATCAAACTTTTCATAATATAAATGAGGAAATTTTAACCCATAGAATTTTACTCCTTATCTAACATCCTAAAAATAGAGTGGGAAATACAACCCAGGATTCTGGATGCCTTAACAGAATGATTAACAAGACAAATCTACCTCTCTGAGCAGGATTTTTAAAACATAGAGAAAAACATTTAGCAACCTTAAATACACATATTATTGATGATTGCCATTCTAACTGGAGTTAGATGAAGTTTGCATTTCCCTAATTGCTAATGATGTTGAATATTTTTTGTGTATTTGTTAACTATTTGTATTTTTTCTTTTGAGAAATATCTATGGAGTTTAATTGCTGATTTTTTATTGGGTTATCTGTCCTTTTAGTGTTATTTTTTATTTCTTTATGTATTCCAGATATTAGTCCTCTATCAGAGGAGTAGCTAGCAAAGTTTTCTTCCATTCTGTAGGCTCTCTCTTCATGCTCTCAATTGTTTCCTTTGCTGTGCAGAAGCTTTTTAGTTTGATGCTATCCTACTTATTGTGGTATGTGTGTGTGTGTGTGTGTGTGTGTGTGTGTGTGTGTGTGCTGGGAGTTGCACACAGGGGTGTTCTACCTGCAAGCTACAACCTCAGCCCTTTTATTTTTTATTCTGAAACAACATCTTGCTAAGTTGCTGAGGGTTTCCCTAAGTTGCTGAGACTGGCCTCAAACCTGTGAACCTCCTGTCTCTGCCTGCCAAGTCCTAGGGTTACAGGCATGCCACACCATACCAGGTTTCCATTCCACTTATAAATACTCAGATTTAGGTGTCTGTCAAGATATGAATGGATAAAGAAAATGTGGTATGTACACACAATTGAACTATACTCAGCCGTAATGAACAAAATTATGTCATTTATAAGAAAATGGATGGAACTAGAGATTATTATGCTGAGATCAGCCAGTCTCAGAAAATCAAGGGCCATATCTTTTCTTTCATATATGAAAGCTAGAGGAAAATAGGAAACAAAAGGGACTTCAGATAAATGAGGAGAAAGACCAGTTGAAGAGTGGAAGGGAGTAGGGGGAGGGAGATATGAAGGAGGAAAAGGAGAGTTGACGAAGGAAACATTTCAAATAATATTATGTCCATATATGAATATATAACTACTAATCTCACTAACATATATGAGAATGGAGGATAGGGGAGAGGGGTGGGATGCAAAGGGAAATACACTAAGTGATGCGTACATGTCTGTCTGTATCACTTTGAACTTCAATATAATATACAATTACAATGCACCAATAAAAGTCTATAAAAAAGCTTATACATAACTTGATTCTTTTTTGGGGAAAAGTAATACTAGCTCACACTTTCCATTGAAATGAGGCTCAATACCAAAAAGAACAAGGCATCATTAAAGTGAAGCTCAAGATGATCTGAACACCAGGAAAAGAAGTGTTTCCAAGATCCCTTACCACAGTGTGCCTAGTTAAGACCAAGCAATTAGTGTCTTACTGTGATCAGCCACCTTTAAACCAGCAGTTTTAAAGAAGCTACCTATAGAGAGATCACTTCCACTCCTTTTTAAAATGTAGTAAGTCACCACCAATTATTTTTCTTCAAATTATTACAGAAGTTAACTTGGCACATTTTTTAAAACAAACCCTCTCTATAATATTTGAAATTCAGATAATGAATCATGGTTTCATTAGCCAAATCACAGCATTTTCCACCTCTCACACCAATATAGGCTTTTATATGAACATCAAAGGAATGTAGTTAATGAATTAACACTCAAAATCCCAGCACAAGGAAGAGCCTTGATGGCATCATCTGGCTTAGGTCAACTTTACTAGTTGCTAGGTAACCAAAGATAATAAAAGGAAGTCTGAAGCAACCAAACAAAAAAACAGCCTTAGCAATTTTTTAAGAATAGCCCTGCTGCCACCAGTACTATTAAGTTTGGAGGAGGCCCCAAATCAAAATGCAGCAACAGACTTTGGGTAGGTAAAATTTCCTTTGTCCTGTGATCTAACATCCACCTTTTCATACCAATAAAAGTTTAGCTGAGAAGACCTTCTTTAAGAAAAATTATCCATTTTGGTATAGTCAATTCCCCTTATAATTTCAGAAAATTATTTCTAATATTCCAAGAGTCATTCTAAGATGTTCATTTGGTAAATATCTTAAAGCTTGAAATACATTCTAGAAATCTCTTAGAGGAAGAAATTATTTTGATTGATAGGGTTTTTCTTTGGTTTTTGTTCATGTAACTCATGGTCTCTCCATGGAATTAACATTTCTTTAGGAAAAGAATATCTACATAGGAAAATCAACAAACAGTAATGGTGGACCATGAATCCAATTAAGGACCAAAGGATGTGTACAAAGTGTACATGTATGTTCAGAAACTTTTGTGCTCTTCATTCAAGGGACTCATGGAGTAGGAAGAACTTTAGTAAGGTCTCAAGCAAATGAGCAACTATGCATAATGAAGTGGGAGTCACGAGGGTATAATGATTCCAGGAGAAAGTGAGGACATGCTTGCCTCAGGAAGAAGTTCATTGTGACCAAGTTCACTTAGCTTAAATTCAAATGGTCTGATTCCCAAGTTCAAGTTCCCAACCATATTTTATTTGCTTTCTAAAATATTGGAATAGGCGACAGAGCAACATTGGGTAGATAAAATCTGATTTGATAATTCCATTCGGTATAGATACAAAAAAAAAAAGAAAATATCTGTGAGGACTATCCAAGATGGCAACAGAGTAAGGACCCATAGACGATCCTGTCTCTAATTCTTTTCAGGGGCTCTGAACTGAGCAACATTTCACATCCCATACTACCTTCATGGAAAATGGGAACTAATATCTACAAGGCCACACTTTAACACACAGGCTAAAAAAGAAAAAAATGCATCAAACCAGAGATACAAGAACAATAGCCATGGATCTTCCTGCCAACCCACTCAGCAGTTTGACAGGAAAATTTGGAAGAACCAAAAACTTATAATCAACAACCTGAGATTGACTTCACAGACATCGAGACTACTAGCAATGGAATTCCACAACCCCATGACAGCAGAATCAAAATGGAAAATCACAGTCACTTCCCTGGGACCCTGCAGCTGCGGCTGTGGCATAGTCCACATCCTCTGGCAGTGATCTGGGGCAGCGAACTGGAGCAGCACTCATCAAAGTCGTAAGTGAAGAGGCCATATCAGTGGGAGACCATCCTGTGTGCCCACAGGGATGTGCCTGGTAAGGAAATAGACTAGAGCGGGTCTGAGACTTTGCAAGTCACCCACGCAGAGGTGGGGTGGGGGCTACTGTTGAATACAGCATAGAAGCAAACAGACAGACAGCCCCTAGAGACATTAAAGTGGGAGGGAACTACAGCCCACAGTTTGCAGAGCCCATTGAGTCTCCAGGGACCAATACTGGGCACTCAGCCATGCTGATTGGGAGAAATAACTAAGCCTATCAAGGTACAAGCTCAGAAAGCAACAAACTTGTGCCTGACCATGTTTGGGCACTGGGAGCACCAAAATGAGAGGCCAGAGAGGGTGCAAGTGACTGCAGCTACCAGAACAGCAGAGGTGTCTCTGGGCCTAAAAGAACTGAGCCTTCCAAGCCCAAGGTTTGGAACCATACAATCTCCCCCTGCCAGACCCTGGTCCTTGGGTGAAGAGTGATGGCAGCATCATCTGGCTCAGGCCACACCTGGAGGCCAAGAGGCCAAAGGCCTGGAAGGGCCTCACTTTATCATAGATACAGACTGGGAACTGGATACTCTTTCCACCAGCCGAATTTATTCTTGGCATGCATTAATGCCAATGACTGACAGTACCTTGCATGATCTTAACAAGCAGATCAGGGGCCACCAAAGCACAGTGAGATGAGCCACAAGCTCAGAATATAGCAAACACTGGCTTTGCTGAGCCTGAACTCATCAGCCACAGAGGTTGGAGGTCACTGACCTGCAGTATCAAGGACTCACTATCAGCAGAGCAGTGGCGGCAGCTGTGGGGCATTAAATCCCCAACCAGCAGGCTGCAGGCTCTGAACAGAATATCATAGACTCTAGCCCAGCAGAGTTTGGGCATGAAGAGCATGGCATCCAGCAGCAAATCAGAGACTCTCATTGCCTACACAAAGAACTATACCTAGTTAAAGAGGCTCTGGGGGACAAACTCAAGGGATTGATTATATGAGTCAGATTGGTAGAAGCAAATATATACACCCCAGCATAGGCCTTATTATATAGGGATAACAAATAGACAGAGGTCTTACACACAAAGAGGAAGAAGATGCCGAGACAACAGAAACACAAATTGAGAACACTGAAAGTACGAGAATGAGGACCAGTGAGGAAACAATAAACTCTCACAGTGCAACAACAAGGAGATTACCGATACTGATCTGCAGGAAATGCAAGATGAAGAATTATGATCTTCAAAATGATGACAGGCCTCAAAGAAAGCATACAGGAAATGAAGGAGTAAATTGAGGCTCTTAAAAAGAACCAGAAAGAGACTTTCAACAAAATGAAGGTGTCAATAAATGAATTGAAGACTGCAATAGAAACCAACTCTTGTAGGCTAGACCACATGGAAAACAGGGTATCACTCCTGGAGGACAGTTCATTCAAAACTGAAAATAGTAAATGATATACAGAAAATATTACAAAAACACACCCTAACCATCCACGAAATTACAAGACAATATAAAACATCCTAATTTAAGGATAAAAGGCACTTAAGAAAGTTTAGAAGCACAGACCAAGGGTATCAGAAACCTCTTCAGAGAAATAATTTCAGAGAATTTTCCAAAGATAGAAAAGACTTGGACATTCACATACAGGAGACATACAGAACACCTTTAAGACAAGACCAAAGAAGGACCTCCCCATGCCATGTAATAATCAAAATGATGAACATAGAGACCAAGGAAATAATCTTAAAAGCAGCAAAAACAAAAGAACGGGTGACATACAGGGGCAAAACAATAAAAATCTTTCCAGGCTTCTCAACCCATGTCATGAATGCCAGGTGGGACTGGTATGAAGTATTCAGGACCTGGAAGAAAACAACTTCCAACCAAGACTGCTATATCCAGCAAAGGTATCATTCAAAATTGATGGAGAAATAAAAATATTCCAAAACAAGCAGAAACTTAAAGAATCCATGATGACCGAGCCAGCACTAGAGAAAATCCTAAAAGAAATGAAACAGAAAGAAGAAAAAACAAGCAAGTTCCAGAACCAAAGAAGAGGTGAACTCCACCAGGTGGGTAGCTAAGCAAGGAGATACGACACTACATCAAACAGAAAATAGAACTCAAAATGATAGGAAAAAACCATATTTCAATAATAACATTGAATGTCAAAGATCTTAACTCCCCCATTAAACAACATAGACTGGCAATGTGGATTATAAAACATAACCCAACCATATGCTGCTTACAATAAACTCACCTTCTAGCCAAAGATATTCATATGCTAAAGGTGAAAGGATGGAAAATAATATACCATGCAAATGGAAACTGAAAACAAGGAGTAGCAAGGCTTATATCTGAAAAAACAGATGTTAAGCTAAAACACATCAGAAGAGACAAAGCAGGTCACTTCTTATTAATAAAAGAAACAATCCAACAAGAAGATATAATAATAGTAAACATTTATGCCCCAAATGTGGGTGCACCCACATTTGTAAAACAAAGTCTTTAGGACATCAGGTCTCAAATAGACCGAAATACAATAATACTGGGAGACTTCAACATATCACTCATGGAACTAGATCAATTCTTCAGACAAAAGATAAGTAAAAACTTTTCAGACCGAAAGAAAACTATAAACCTAATGGACCTAATAGTCATATACAGAATATTTCAACCAGCAACAGCTGAACACACATTCTTCTCAGTTACTCACGTAACTGGCTCCAAAAGAGACCACATCTTGGGCCATGAAGCAAGTGCCAGCAAATTCAAAAGATGTAATATAATCCCCTGCAGCTTCTCTGATCACAATGGAATTAAAGTAGAAATTAACAACAGGAAGACCAAAAGTAATCACATAAGTACATGGAGACGAAATGGTATACTCTTGAATGAGGACTGGATCAGAAAAGAAATAAGGGGAGAAATAAAATTTTCTTGTAATTAAATAAAAATAGAGATACAATGTACCAAAATCTTTGGGGCACTTTGAAGGCAGTGTTAAGAGGAAAATTTATAGCACTGATTGCCCACATAAGAAAAACAGAAAGTCACCAAACAACCTAATGACACACCTCAAGGACCTAGAAAATCAGGAACAGTTGAAGCCCAAAGTCAGTATAAGGTAGGAGATAATTAAAATCAGAGCAGAAATCAATGGAAGAGAAAACAACAACATCAACAAAGGATCAACAAAACAAAGAGCTGGTTCTTTGAAAAGATTAACAAGATTGACAAAACACTATCTAAGCTAACCAAAAGAAAGAGAGAATTAACCCAAATTACTAAAATAAAAAATGGAAAAGGAGACATCACCACAGATGGTGGAGAAATTCAGAGGATCATCAGAAACTATTTTGAAACCCTATACGCCAATAGACTGGAAAACATGGAAGAAATTGACAGATTTCTAGACACATAAAATCTACCTAAATTGAACCAAGTGGATATAGAATACCTGAATCAACCAATAGCAAGCAAAGAGATAGAAATGGTAATAAAAAGTCTGCAACCAAAGAAAAGCCCAGGTCCAGATGGGTTTCCAGCTGAATTCTACAAAACCTTTACAGAAGAACTAAACCCAGTACTTCACAAGTTATTCCATGAAATAGAAAGAGATGGAATCCTTCCAAATTCCTTCTATGAGGCCAGTATCACATTAATACCAAAGTCAAATAAAGATACCTCAAGAAAAGAAAATTACAGACCAATATCATTGATGAACATAGACACAAAAATTCTAAACAGAATACTAGCCATGCACATACGAAATCACATCAAGAAAAAGATACACCATGACCAAGTTGGTTTCATCCCAGGAAAGCAAGGCTGATTCAACATATGCAAATCAATACATTATTATTCACCACATAAATAGAACTAAGAACAAAAATCACATGATCATCTCAATAGATGCTGAAAAAGTGTTTGACAAAATCCAGCACCCATTCATGTTAAAAACTTTACAGAAAATTGGAATAGAAGGAACATACCTCAGCATCATTAAGTCAATATATAATAAACCCAAAGCCAACATCATATTAAGTGGGGGAAAACTGCGGGAATTCCCTTTAAAATCAGGAGCAAAACAAGGATGCCCACTATCACCACTCCTTTTCAATATAGTGCTTGAGACTCTTGCTAGAGCAATAAAACAAGAGAGAGATATCAAAGGAATTCAAATAGGAAAAGAAGAATGAAGCCGAGCGTGGTGGCGCACGCTTGTAATCCCAATACTTTAGGAGGTGGAGACCAGAGGATCCGGGTTAGCGGCCAGCCTCAGCTCTCTCTCTCTCTCTCTCTCTCTCTCTCTCTCTCTCTCTGCTTAGCAAGGCCCTCCACAACTTTGTGAGACCCGGTTTCAAAATAAAGTATAAAAAATAGGGCCGGGGGCGTAGCGCAGAGGTAGAACGCCCCTGCATTCAATCCCCGGTACCGCAAAAAAAAAAAAAAAAAGAAGAAGAATAAAAATTATCTCTTTCTGCAGATGACAAGATCCTATATCTAGAAGATCAAAAAAACTCAACAAAAAGACTACTAGAGCTGATAAACAAATTTAGCAAAGTAGCAGGATACAAAATCAACCTAAAAAATTAGTAGCTTTTCCATATGCCAACCATGAATCCACTGAGAGAGAAATCCAGAAAACAATTCCATTCACAATAACCTCAAAACCAATCAAATACCTAGGAATAAACCTAACCAAAGAAGTAAAAGACCTCTACAATGAAAACTATAAAACACTAAAGAAAGAAATTGAAGATCTTAGAAGATGGAAAGATATCCCCTGCTCTTGGATAGGCAGAATAAATATTGTCAAAATGGTCATTCTACCAAAAGTGATCTACAGAGTCAATGCAATCCCTATCAAAATACCAATATAATTCTTCACAGACCTAGAAAAACTGGTCATTAATTTTGTATGGAGAAACAAAAGAAGCAAAATAGCCAAAGCAATTCTCAGCAATAAGAACCATGCAGGAGGCATCGCAATCCCTGACTTCAAATTATACTACAGCGTAATAAAAACAGCATGGTATTGGCACAAAAACAGATCAATGGAACAGAATAAAAGATACAGTAAAAAATTCACACACTTATAGCCAATTGATTTTTGACAAAGGTGCCAGACACATATGTTTGAGAAGACAGCCTTTTCAACAAATGGTCTTGGGAAAACTGGTTATCCAGTTGTAGAAAAATGGAACTAAATCCTTACCTCTCACCCTGCACAGGAGTCAACTTGAGATGGATCAAAGACCTGGAATTTAGACCAGAGATGGTGAAATTACTAGAGGAGGACACAGGTTCAACAGTCCAACGTATAGGCATAGGTAGAAACTTCCTCAACAAGACCCCCAAAGCCCAGGAAATTAAAACAAGAATTAATAAGTGGGATGGCATTAAACTAAAAAGTTTCTGCACATCAAAGGAAACCATCAACAGTCTAAAGAGAAAGCCTACAGAATGGGATAGCTTTGTCAGCTATCCCTCTGACAGAGGACTAATATCTAGAATATACAAAGAACTTAAAAGACTTTACACTAAAAAAAAAACAAACAACCCAATCAAGAAATGGGCAACCGAATTGAATAGACACTTCACAAAAGAAGAGATACAAATGGTCAATAGATACATGAAAAAATGTTCAACATCATTAGTAATCAGGGAAATGCAAATCAAAACTACTCTTAGATTTCATCTAACCCCAATCAGAATGACAATCATCAAGAAGTCAAATAACAATAAATGTTGGAGAGGATGTGGGGAAATAGGAACTCTTCTGCACTGTTGGTGGGATTGCAAACTAGTTTAGCTGGTATGGAGATCAGTGTGGAGATTCCTCAGAAAACTGGGAGTGGATCCACCATATGATCCAGCTATACCACTCCTGGGTATCATTCCAAAGGGGTTGAAACCAGAAAAATACAGTAATATATGCATACCCATGCTCATAGCAGCATAATTCACAACAGCTAAATTATGGAACCAACCCAGGTGTCCATCAACAGATGAATGGATTACAAAACAATGACTACACACAATGGAATTCTACTCAGCAATAAAGAAGAACAAAATTATGTCATTTGCAAGAAAATGGAAGGACCTGGAGAACATTATGTTAAGTGAGATTAGCCAGTCACAGAAAGTGAAGGGTCATATGTTTTCTCTAATATGCGGAAGATAGGGAGTAATTGGGATACCAGAGGGACTCCAGACAATGGTGGAAAAGTCTCAGTGGAGTCAGGAAGGTGGTCTAAGGGAAGGGGAAGAGGAAGAGTGAGGTTCATTAATGGAATTACTACCATCTATTATGTATACATATGAGAATATACCAACGTCAACCTCAGTACTCTGTATTGGGAAGGGGGGAAATGGGGAGGTGGAGGGGCACCAAGTGCTGTGTGCATGTATGTCACTGTCAATAAGATTTTCATTATGATGTGAGACTATAATGCACCAATAAAAGCACATTTAAAAATAAAATAATATAAAGATAAAAATAGCTGTAAGTAAGAGAGTAAAAGAAATCAACATTAAAACCATCAGAAGAAAATTTCACAATGTAACCAGCTTGCCAGTTTTAATGTTGAAATCACTGGAATCTCAGATATATGTGACATGCAGGCCTTATGAGCCATTTCCTTCAGTTGACCACTCCTTCCCTAAAATATGCCCAAAGGCATTAAAATGGATTATTAAATATGAGAGCATAAAATCATGAGGAACTTGAATAATAACATAAGAGTGACTGTAAAATATGATATTATAATAAATGTCACTAAGTAAGCTGGCTTAACAACATATTCCCTATTGAGATTGTTATTAGAAGGATATATTATAGAGAAAATTAAGTAGATTACCCAAATAGGTTAGATAATCTAATTAACAGGAACTTGGATATCTGTGTTATTTGTTTGACAACCAAACAATCAATTCAACAAAATTGTTAGGCTTTACTTAAATGTAGACTTAAAATATATCAATATAAACAGTTTTCTGAAATATGTAGAATGGAGGAATACAATTCCTTTGTGTTAGTTTGTTCTAATCATTAGGTCTTTTATAAGAAGTCATATGATATTGCAATTCAATTGGTTGAAAATTGTAAGCACCTTGTTTTGCTATTTCAGAACCATTTCCAGGCATTTGTGGCTCCTCTGAGTAAAAAGCAGAAGTCTTGTTAATTCTAGCTTTTATTCCCTCTCTATTTATATTATACTACCTCAAGTCTCAGCACAAGTCCCCTGCAAAATGGCTAATAGATAGACCCACACATAATTCCCAATGCCAGCTCGACTTGCTCAGGTAAAGTCTTCTCATCAATAAGAAACACTAGGTTTTATACTGGGCAGCATTTGTGGGAGGTAATTCAGTATCTCAGAAAGAGAGATGTGTAACATTTTTCAAGCATAAAATCAGTAATAGGTTATAAACAATTGAGAAGCAGCTCTATCAATATTGAACAGTTATCTGCATACCTTAGCTGATTTGGCAATTATTATTGCTTTCTCTTGCATTCCCCTTCCCTATCTTCTCGTAGTTATCATAATTCTTAAAGACCAAGCATAGGTGTCATTTTCTCCAAAAGCTGTCCTATGAACATTAGAGTGGACTTACATGACTGTGTCTCACTTGGATTGTAAATTCATTCAATATAGAGATTTTTCATTATTCTCTTTGTTACTATGGGTATCTAGGAACATTCTTGTCACATAAGAGATGCTCAAATAATATGAGATGAACTGAAATGCACTGGACTGTCAATCTAAGTGACCCTCTCTCTATCTCACTGAGAAGCTCAAGGATGAAGACTATCTTCCCCTCCAATGCCGTGTGTTCCTGGCATTACACCATGATGTCTTGCAAAGCCTTGTTCTACAGCCTAACTTACCCCCACCCCATCTTTTCCTCCCTTAGAGGAACAAGTCTGTCCTCCATGTTAAGCATAATACCTATGTTCCTGTGAAATCATTTTAAAAGGGATTTTTTACAGCAGAGCCATTTCTTGCAAAGTCTTGCTCTTTTCTTGATCCATTACTTTGGCCTACAAACATGCTCAGTTTACTCAGTCTACAAATCTTCTGGAGAGACCTCATTATAACCTTGATTTATGATTTTCTTTCTCTTTTCACTCATACATTTTTCCAAATAAATTTTCTGGTTGGTAAATGATCAGGATTCTTTCAACAAATGAGGAACAGATAGAAGGGAAGATACTGAGAAGCTGATTTGCAACTATAAAAGAAGTGTGTTGGTAGAGGACAATAAAAAATACTGTATACATAAAGCCTAGCATGGTGTTTAAGCTGTACTTGCTCACCAAACCATCCCCCATTAATAACTTGAGTTGTTGCAGCTCATCACTCACTATATATGATGATCTTAAAATGTCCAAATTCTGATGTTTCTATATGTCTTAATTTCATGTTAGAAATCTTAAATGTAAAGATGTGAGGTATATGTAAACTCTCTGAAAGTACTTTAACTACTTTTTTAAAGTTTGAAGGTTTTGATTTGTTATTGTTATTTGGTTTGGTTTATTATTTTGTGGAAATCATTTTATGCCAGAAAAACAAATTAGATGTGATTTTAAGGGATTAGTAAAGAAGTATCATAGGGATGAATAGAAGGAAGAAGATTCAAGATTTCTGCAGCAAACAATATTGAGACATAATTGTCACTAGGAAATGTTTATTGCTACAGGGGACAGTTACCAAGCAAATAAATTCTTGTGGTGTAAAGCAAATAAAATTCAAGTTGAAACAGGTTATATTTCTACTTTGCATTTTAACTATTTTATGGTATACTAAGAGATTACTTAAAGTGAATGACCTCATTAAACCTCATTGTGGTAGATTGCTATGATCCCAAATTTATTCATATCAAACATCTGTGTCTTTACTGTTGGTCAATGTCTTGCCACACTGACTAATGGGGTTGGTCATACGACTTGCTTTGGCTAATGGGATATATCAAACAAACAGAAAGCAAGCAGAAATTTTTAAAATGCCTGTACCTTGGTGCTTGTGCTTTGGTTGTTCTTAGAATGAGCCTCCATGGGAATGACACTGAGCTAACTTGCAGGAATGAGCCATTGAGTTGCAGCCACCTTAGACCAGCTAGCCCCCAAATAACAGTAACTGCCTGGTGGAACCCTGGCCACCCAGGAACTCTTATGTCCATCCCAAATTACTCACCAATAATCAAGTACTTTTGTCTGGTATTTTAATCTTAGGATAACTGTTCCTTTTGAATAATCACAGGACTGTCAAAGATAAATTAATCATGCTAATGCTTTGTGGTAAAATAAAGTTTAGTAGTAATAAATTAACTGTGAATATATAAATGAAGCAATGAAGTATTAAGTTATGTATGGTGCAAGTACTTACAACACACTGATTCTTTTCCTGGAAGATCTTCAATAACATTGAACTTATAATAAGATAAACTCTAAAAAATAAAAATACTCCATGATACCCTATGGTAAATATTCCTTATTTAAAATATGAATATCATGTTACATTATCTATAATCTCTTGCCTGAGAACTTAATATATAGGAATATATCACTATTTTTAATGCTCAAATTTTGAAAACATACTATATTTTAAATACTCAATATTCTTGAACATTTTAAGATATATGTCATATTTGTGATAATAAGCAAACTATTAAATAATGAAAATGATTATTTCTTAATCCAGATAATCTTTGAATATTCATTAAAATAAGGAAAATCTAGAATGACTTGTGGGCTATAAAGTAGGATAAAAGTTGGTTTATCTAACAATTTCTTTTTTTGTGTGTAATGGGGGCTGGAACCCAAAGGCATTCTACCTCTGAGCTACACCCCCAGCCCTATTTTATTCTTTTAATTTGAAACAGGGTCTCACTAAGTTGTGGATGGCCTCACTAAGCTGCAGAGGCTGGCCTTGAACCTGCGATCCTCCTGTCTCAGCCTCCCAAGTACTGGGATTACAAGCATGTGCCACCATGCCTGGCTTCTATCTAACAATTTTTACAGCATTTTATAAGTCTCTGCCTTAACAAAAACCTATTTAATATTCAGTTTCCTTCCTTTGGTACTTTTCTGAATGTGTTACATATTTCTTCATTTATAAAATATAATATTTATCTAAAATAGAGTTCAAGTTTAAAGACTATAACTTTAGTTTATATACTGATTACAGTTTTATAAACTAGGACATTTATCCATATTAAATCCAAAGTTCATGTGCTCTCACGCTTTACCTGACTGAATCATTACTGCTCTTCTGCAAGAGAAAAAAAAATTGAGATGTAGCAACATAAATGTGAAGATATTGCAACACATGCACTTAGTATAATTTCCTAACCAGAAAATGATTCTTGGGAAAAAACGAAAATCCAGAAACTTATGAAGCTAGCATAAAAGTTGTTAAAATACTATTTATATATACAAAAGGCAGATTTCATTGGCTCTTCAGGCAATAAAAATAAATCACCATAGAACAGTTAGATCCTGTTTGTTTTACTATGTTTAGATCCTGTTTGTTTTACTATGTTTATGCTTTCTGTATTTTCTCTGTTCTCAAGAGTATTGTATGAGATGAAGTTACAAGAAATTGATAGCTATGAAGCTGAGAACTCAAAGCTCAAACAAAACAGAGCCAAGATGAGAAGCGCAGATGAATTCCTGGAGTTAGAAAATGGTCAAGAACGCCGAGCGTGGTGGCACACGCTTGTAATTCCAGTACTTGGGAGGCAGAGACTGGAGGATCCTGGTTCGCGGCCAGCCTCAGCTACTTAGTGAGGCCATCCGCAAATTTGTGAGACCCGGTTTCAAAATAAAGTATAAAAAATAGGGCCGGGGGTGTAGCTCGGAGGTAGAACACCTCTGGGTTCAATCCTCGGTACCTCAAAAAAAAAAAAAAAGAAAATGGTCAAGAACCAGAAATGTAGATGCCAGTATTAGGATTTATATAAGCAACAATATCATGGGTAATAATGAACCAGAGACATTTTAGAATCAGTTATAGAGAAAAGAGAACTCTCATTTGCTAGAAACTATGTTCATACTTAGGCTAGATAACCTCATTCAATCCTCATTATAACCTTGTGAGGTAGGTATTATTGCTTCCATCTTATCAACTAGGAAAATGAGGAACGGATAAGTTATATGACTTGCCTAAGGTCACTAAACTTAAATGTATGAAACAAAAGAAAAACCCAGCCATGTCAGAACTGAAAGCCTTTCTTCTAAATTGGGTCATGGTAGCAAGACAAAAAGAGACCCATTGCTGAGTTAAATTTCTGCCTTGGTTCCTGGATAATTTTACTAGCATTCCCAGTCTCAAAGGCACACTGTTTGCTAATGGCCACTGACGTTCCATATTCCTGGCACTGGTTTGTAAGTTACCAAGAGAATGCTGGCTTCTCTATCTAATGTAACTCTCTAGTAGGCTTGAATCATCTTATGCAACTCACCAAGATGTCAGGCTAAAATTAATAAGTCACAAAATGAATGTTTCTTGAACTCTCCTCATCTAAAGGATTTCTGTGGCTATAAAAAGATACAAAGATGACACAGATGGGCATGGTGGTGCATGACTGTGATCCCAGTACTTAGAAGGCTAAGACTAGAGGATCACAGGTTCAAAGCCAGTGTTGTGATAACATAGGGAGACCCTGTTTAAAAATAAAAAAAATAAGAAGGGTTGGGGTTTTGGCTCAGTGGAGGAAGACTCCTGGGTTCTATCCCTCGTACCACCCCCACAAAAAAAGATATGACATAATCTCTGCCTTATAAGAGGTTAAAGATGTAAGACATATGCAGATATCTTAAGTACATTGGGTTCTCAAAGAACAAATTAAATATTCCAAACTTTCTAGCCTGGAATATATGAACTAAATATATTTTCATCTTAATAACAGCAAGACGATGTATTCACTATGCTCACTCATGTTAGAGGCAGAGCTAACCCACGAATGAGGATAAATGGCAGGATGCAATTAATGAGGTTAGCATGAAGCCTCAACACAGAAATGGCTCAATATGCATTCACTTTTAGGTTCATAATGAGTAGCCAAATAGAAAAGATTGCAAGGGAAGAAGAGTTTCTCATTAAGGAGGAATTTTCTACCTCTTCTATGAAAAGAAAGCATTATGCATGCCTTTGCTTTCAGGAAATCAAGAAGAGAACAATTTAAATAAGCCATGACAAGTATTTATTATAAAAGAATGGTGAAAATATAATGTGATACAAAAAGTAAGGCATGAAAAGTTCCTATGAGAGTCCAGAAGAGGTTATTTCAGGATGCAAAATATTAATTCATTTTATCTTTGTTATATCTATGGCTGTCAAATTCACTGTTAGCTCCTGAATATGTTCAAGATTGGCTTGTCCTCTTAAAATACACAAGGAAAAGTAAAATGGTATAATGTTCATAAAATATCTAGATTGCTCAAGGCCAAAAGCATATCATTGAACAGAAATAAAGACTCAGGATGTATGTAAGTTACTGAAAATGTATGTAAGTTACTGAATCCTATATTCAGGATAAGTGACATTTTAAAAGGGTATCCAAATATTGGCACAAAAACAGACACATGGACTAATGGAACAGAATAGAAAATACAGAAACAAATCCACACACTTATAGCCAATTGATTTTCGACAAAGGTGCCAGACACATACATTGGAGAAAAGACAGCCTTTTCAACAAATGATATCGGAAAACTGGTTATCCAGTTGTAGAAAAATGGAACTAAATCCTTACCTCTCATCCTGTACAGGTGTCAACTCGAGATGGATCAAAAACCTGGAACTTGAAGAGACTTGAAGCTACTAGTGGAGGGCATAGGTCCAACTCTCCAACATACAGGCACAGGTAGAAACTTCCTCAACAAGACGCCCAAAGTTAAGGAAATTAAAACAAGAATTAATAAATAGGATGGAATTAAATAAAAAAGTTTCTGCACATCAAAGGAAACCACCAAGATTCTAAAGAGAAAGCCTACAGAATGGGAGAAGATCTTTGCCAGATATCTCTCTGATAGAGGACTAATATCTAGAATATACAAAGAACTTAAAAGACTTTACACTAAAAATAATCCAATCAAGAAACAGACAATTGAATTGAATAGACACTTCACAAAAGAAGAGATGCAAATGACCAATAAATACATGAAAAAATGTTCAACAACATTAATCAGGGAGATGCAAATGAAAACTACACTGAGATTCCATCTAACCCCAATCAGAATGGCAATCATCAAGAAGTCAAAAAACAATAAATGTTGGCAAGGATGTGAAGAAATTGGAATTCTTCTGCACTGTTGGGATTGCAAATTAGTTCAGCTGCTATGGAGAGCAGTGTGGAGATTCCTCAGAAAACTGGGAATGGATCCACCATATGATCCAGCTATACCACTCCTGGGTATCATTCCAAAGGGGTTGAAACCAGAAAAATACAGTAATATATATATATATATATATATATATATATATATATATACACACACACATATATATATTAGTGTATATTTATATATATATATATATTATATAATATATATATATACGTATGTATACCCATGTCCATAGCAGCACAATTCACAATAGCCAAATTATGGAACCAACTTAGGTGTCCATCAACAGATGAATGGATTACAAAATTATGAGAATTATGAGATATCCACGCAATGGAATTCTACTCAGCAATAAAGAAGAACAAAATTATGTCATTTGCAAGAAAATGGAAGGACCTGGAGAAAATTATGTTAAGTGAAATATGCCAGTCACTGAAAGTGAAGGGTCATATGTTTTCTCTAGTATGCACAAGCTAGGGAGTAATTGGGATACCAGAGGGACTCCAGAT